>PVJD01005487.1:0-114744 GCA_004026545.1 Mormoops blainvillei | reverse complement strand
TTATTGGTCTGTGTCAAAGGACATTTCATCAGTGTCAAATGGTGCCAGCTACCCTCCAGGCAAGCTTGGAGGCAGAAGTCCAGCTCTGCCAATGATCTTGGTGACCAAGTATGTAAGTGAATGGGTCTATATAAGCAGAGCTATTGGGCAAACAGGTGGCTCCGCCTGCTGGAGCAGTGCCCTCTATCTCCAGGCCCATCTCAAGTTCACTGGTAAGCACATTAGACATGACAGTGGATACGGGGCACTCACACATCCCTCCACTGCGGTCTGTTTTCAGGGTGCTCTGGACGCCGTCTGGGCAAACCAGGACCCTCCAGCTGTCTACTGGGTGCATCCTTCTTGGGGCAATGCTGGGCATCAGCCCTGATTTTCTCCTCAGAGCTGAGAGTCCGTTACTGACCGCCGGTTGGCAAGAACAGGGGCGGACTGCGGAAGCCCGGAGAACTGGATGGGGATCGGAGGCCTTTGCCATCAGCACTTGGAAGCTGCATCTTGACGGTTACTTCATTTGTTCAGTCTCAAAAGTTAAACCGCTTTGCGGACTTGTGTGACTGACAGGGAGATTTATAATGATCCAGACACAGGCACTGAGTTGTTTTCATCTTTAAATGCAGCATTTCTTCTCTGAATCACACCAAGCCAAATTGAAAGACATCAAAAGCTCCCCCCAAAGGAAGCACTGTGGGTGTTAATTTTATGGACTGTGAGAAGCCAGAGGTATGTGAATTTTTATTATTCAGGGGCCAACATGCTATTTTTGCCAGAATTTTTTTTGTCTCACTATCCTGTCATCAGTTGTTATCTTAGGAAGAATCAGTAAGATCTACAGAGCTTTCATTTACAAGGGGAGACAGAGAAAACAAAATTATGAGGGACACAGAGACCAAAGAATCTGACCTCACTGTTCAAAACAGCCTCAACAATTCCCTGTTTCAGCAAAAATCCTTCTTCTGAAGGTTTTTTTTCCCTCGGAGACCACTGAGGGTGTTTGCATCCCATTAACTCAAATGACTGACTTCAGCTCATAAAATGTAAAAGGAAAATCATTAGATTCAAATGCTAATGAAGTTCTGCTTCTTTGTGAGGCTGCTCATCTATCTAGTTTCCACAGGACATTGGAAAAAAGAAAGCCGATTGCTAGAGCTGAGGAGGACTTCAGAAATGATGGACTTTACAGGCCACATCTCAGGTTTGAGCAACTGAGGAAGAAAGGACAGCCGCAGAGGTAGTAGAAGACGCAGACAGGAGGAAGGGTCCGGACTACGCCCCACACAGTGCCACTCCCAGTCGATTCCATGTCACTCTACTCAAAAGAATGAACACCTTTTCCATCATCAGATTCCAGCATGGGAAGGGCAACTCCCTCTTGCTTCTCTTGCATATGCATTCAACACTGAGCCATGGAATCAACTGTTTATACTGTAAACGCCTTTGCTATGGAGTACAAGACCCTGAAGTGGTAACTACATATAGCACACAGACTAGCAATCTAGACCAGATTGCAACTGAAACTGAGTACCGAGTGACTAGGAGGTACCTCCCTCCACTTGGTCAGATTTAACATCCCAAATTTTTATGCTCAAGGAAAGAACAGAAGGGCTTAGGGGACCCCAGTTTGCCTGTGGCCCAGGCACTGCTAAGACAGTGTCTCCCAAACCACAGCTGGCTGGTAGGGCTCTCACTCGTCTCTCCTTCATTCTATAAGAATTCAAAATCTGGAGTTGGGATCAAGAATCTTAACATTTACAAAGCCCTCCCTTCCTGATGATCAGGATAACAAGCAGCAGGGGGACCGTGACTCTTAAGAAATGCAGCATCCTGCTCTTCAGGACAGCGCAGGGCACTGGCCCCTACAGATGAGCACTGTCTTCCCTCCCTCCCTTGTAGTAGAGGTGTACTGATATTATTACTATTATTTTTTTTAAATAAATTTATTTATTTATTTAGAGGGGAAGGGAGGGAGAAAGAGAGGGAGAGGAACATCAGTGTGAGAAAGAAACATCACTGGTTTCCTTTCACATGCGTCCTGAGACAGGAGACTGAACCCGCAAGCCAGGAATGTGCCCTAACTGAGAATCAAACCATTGATCTTTGGTTTGTGGGATGACACCCAACCAACTGAGCCACACTGGCTAGACCTGTACTGATATTATTTTTTAAAAATAATATGATAAGTAGGATGTTCAATAAAACTTGGGGCTGGGAAGCCTGGTGAATAGGTCCCTCTGGAGGAAGGCAGATAGCTTCATTTCCTGTCACTGGTGTATCGGACAAGCCTACCCAGGTGTACCTGCGACCTGGTTCAATGCAGCCCTCTGGGTTTCTAAGACTGCGCTGGACCAGCTCCTGGACCCATCAGGGACTTATCTTCTGGGGGTGCAAATTCATGCAAGCTTAGTCTCCTTCCAAAAAAAGACTAGCCCAGAACCAAAGTGGCCGACGAGCTGGGATGGGCCAGAGCTGCTCCATTGTATACTGAAGGTCCCACCTTGGAATGAAGAGCTGTGAGAGGTAAAGGTAACTGTGCCCAACACTGACACTCACTCTTCCAACCCTCTGAAACCACCTAACTTGAGAGCTGGGGAGACATTCCTATCCAAGGGTGGCTCCATGGTTCAAGGTCTTTGTGAACTTTTATTTTACTTAGACATGGAAAGTTGTGACAATGGATGAATTCATAAATGATGATACCATCTAGGTTACAACAATCCCTCTTGGCACCCAGGCAGACAAGAGGTTTCCTACTGGGAATGGCCAATATAAGTGCCTATATGAGGCACCTTGGTTTTCTGCCCTCAGGAGGTTAAAGCAACGGGACACTCCGTGGATCAGTTTCTGTCCTTTTGGCCTTCTAGATCTGATCCACTCTTCTCGGGACACCAGACATGCCACTCCTCACTACCTCTGGCCCATTTCTCATGAAGGAGCATCTCTGCTCCTTACTCATCTGAACTGACACATCAGACTCATTGGGCCTCTCCATTCTCTTGGTGAAACAACCCAGCCACTGCCCACACCACGCTGAGGGCCATGTGAGGGCCAGCTTTGCCCATGGTTGATGACATCCTTTTGCTGCCACCCACTGCCAAGTGGGAGCACACAGAACCAGCCGAGTCTGCATGCTAATTTGCTTCTGCCAGCTGAATTTGTTATTGGAATTATGTAATATAATTAAATTTGGTAGAGACTGATGAAATGTGAGCATGAAAAATAAGAAGCCTGTTTCCATGAAAACGAAGTTGAATCTTTGGAATGACTCAGTAAAGGCTAGTCATTAAATGAAATTACTGTCAGCTTAGGTGTGGCTGAGACCAAAGCTAAATATAGAGAAAAATTAAGAATTACAAATAATTTTACACTTTTATAAATGAATGAATGAATGGGAACAGTTTCACTCTTTTTTAAAGAAACTCAACTGGACATCATAGATATTGGGCATGTTTTATGCAAATAATTCACCTAGATTTTTATTAATCAGATTCCTACTCAAAATACATTTTGGTCATAACTAAAAGAATTAACAAATGAAGGCACCCTTGTATGTTTTAAGTGAAAATAGAATACATACTCTGAAGTGTGTGTGTATTTTAAAGGGTTGAGGATGGGAGGTGGGGGTGGGTGGGGCTGGGGAAAACGGTGGCGGGAAAATGTTGACCAAAAAAAAAAAAAAAAAAAAGACAGGGGCAGGCTAAGAATAGTATAGGAAATTAAGAAGCCAAAGGACTGATATGTACAGCCCACGGACATGAACTAAGAGGTGTGGGGATGATGGGATGTGATGCAGGGCAGAGGAGATAAAGGGGAGAAAAAAATTAGACAACTGTAATAGCATACTCAATAAAATATACAGAAAAAATAAAATAAAATGCTTTTTTGCCTTTCTCTACTTTTTTCACCGATGCGTTGAATGAAAGTTTCTCTTCTAACTGGTGAGAACCTCCAAATTCTCCCCATTGAACCCTCCACCTGTGTGACCCTGTTCACAGAGCATGTCCCTCTGACATGTGATGGGAGCTTGGAACCAACAGTCCCCATCTCCACCCTCATGTCCTATGTGCCCATTTAGGGAGTGTAACGTCCCAGGCTTCCTTTCCCCTGACTGTCCTACATTTCGCCGAATCACAGATTCTACTTCCTGATTCTCCAACGAGGCTGCATTGCCCTGTACCTATGTATCGTCCGAGCCTGTTATACTTTCTTCTGTGCATCAATTTAGCTGGACCACAGTACCCAGATATTTGCCTCAACACTACTCTCCATGTTTCTGTAAAGGTATTTTTCAGACATGGTTAACATTTAAATCAGGAGACTGTGAGTAAAGCAGATTGCCCTCCATAACATGGGTAGGCCTTGTCCAATCAATTGCAGGCCTGAATAGAAAAAGACTGACCTTTCCCAGAAGAAGAAATAGTTCTGCCAGCCAACGGCCATTGAACTTGAACTACAGAATCAGCTCTTCCTTGAATCTCCAGCCTGTTGACCCAACCACAGATTTTGGAGGCTGCCCACGTTCTGATAGCGGACTAGGGAATTACACGCTTCAAGTAAAAACTAGCCACATAAAAATAAGCTCGCATGTTATATAGGTTTAATGATTACTAACCTAATTTACTTTTTTTTATTTAGAAAAACTTTCCTTTGTTGAAGACATGCCATTTTCCTAATAAAAGAAAGATAAAACATGTCACCCAAATTGCTGAGAAGATGAATATATTAATCAGTTCATCATGTAACTCACTCCAGATGTGAATGGTAGCAAGACTGGAGACCTAAACCAGGTTCAGGTTTTCAGAACTGTTTGGAATACATTGCTGCAACAATATTAGCACCCTTATTTTTCCCTGAAAAGGGTAAAAGATAACAGATAGAGTGTATTCTATTAAGATACTCGCTTTGCTGGGAAAACATTCTAATCTAGCCCAGGAGTTGTCAAACACTTTACTAAAGGGCTAAGCAGTAAATGTTTTCGGCTGGTGGGCCACGTGTTCTTGCTGCAACCACTCAGCCGGCCACGGCAGAGAGAAAGCAGGCAGAGAGCGCGGAAGCCAATGGGTACACCCGTGCTCCAATAAAACAGCATTTTTAGAATCACCGTGGACCACAGTTTGCCAATCCCAGATTTCACCAGTTCCATTTTGGAATAAAAGGATTAAACACATCTGCAGAAACCAGGAAGCAATGGGCAGGGAAGCGGACGGCAGGCCTTTGCAAGGTAGACACATGGGAGGTTTAGGCCTATTACGAGTGCAGCCAAAGCAGGTTATTAGGAAGAAAAGAACAAACTACCTCATTGTCAGAGACAGATGTTAACAGTAAAACAACAGCAACACAGACAGCAAGGCCCACATGTTAAATCTTGGAGTTCTTACAGAATCTTTCCAAATCTTAAAGAGACAGAAGGAGGCCGACAGAAGATGACGTCACATGCCGCAGCCCAGGGTAAAGGAACCAGCGCTTCACAGGTAGAGCGCAAATTCAGTGAAGTAAAAGACAACTGGAGCTCTAAGCTTCTGAGAGCTATGAACTTGTTTAATTCTCCCCACAAACCAATGAGGTGGATGCTATTCTTTGTTCCACTTCAGAGAGGATAAGGGTGAAGTGCAGAAAGGTCATGTAAGAGGTGTGGGCTGGGATTTGAGCCCAGTGAGTCCAACTTTGGGGCCTGGGCTCTCATTGCTGATTTTGGGTTCATCTTCCAGGCACACGTGGTACCTGTTTTGTGTCCTGCACTCTTCCAAATGCTTACTTACATTGATTAACCCATTCATACACATAAACCCACTTAACCACCCCAGGGGCAGGTACTATTAGAACTCTCATTTTACACATGAGACACTGAGGCCCAGAGATGATGAGAGCCTTTGCTGTAGGCACTCTGGTTCTTGATGGTCAAGGTCACATAACCGGTCAGTGGTGGGGCCAGGGAGAAAACTCACTCTGCTGTGTGCTACTCAGTGAAGTAAGGCTTCTGCAAAGCTAGCGTTTTAGCTGGAGAAAAATCTAATGTGTGGTAGTTAACTAATATTGCTTAGCTCTAAAACGTCTTAGGAAATATGTATGTATATTTAGGGATTTTGTGGGCATTACATATCTTATTTGGATAGTAGCAAATCTCACTATGCATGTCTACTTCATATGCATGTAAGTATAGAATTTATTAACATAGGTAACAGTTGTGTGTCTCTAATTTATGGCTAAATAGCCACACAGAATAGTGTTTTGAAAAGTCCTTAATGATTCAGTTTTGAATCAGTGTCAAAATACTTACTTAGGGCCATGCTCTTTCCAAATGATTTTCCCTTAGTCATCAGGACGTCCAGAGTTTCTATAACATCTGAAATATCTTTTCTTGCCTCTCAAGAGAGCCTATTAGAGATGCTCTATGGAAAGCCTATGTGTCTAACATAAATTTAAACATTTCACAACTGCAGTTCATTTTTCTTTTTAAAATAAATGACCTTCTCACAGGAGACGGTTGAATAAGCATCTCTCGAGGTGCAAAGTGTAATTTAAGTCATTGAAGATTCACTAACCATTGTGTTCTAACTCACTTTCTTTGGACCCTCATTTGTTGGGAAAGGAATGTCATTTTCCTCTTCCATTACAGAAGTTGAACTCTCCTCACCATGGCTTCCTTTTATGAGAAGAATTTTAAAATGATGGCATTGCTCTTCCTACAGTTTTAGGCTTTTCTGGCATTTCACTTTAGGGTTTCTTGGATGTTCATTCTTTGATAAATACTTTGAAATGAGCTTCTCCAGACTCATGAGACAGTTTTCTAAGAATGCTTTCCAGGTGGCCTTGTCCGGTGGATCTGGACAGTTTGAGCCCAGGCTGCAGCCCCTCAGTTCCTGCAGCTTATGCACTCAACCAGCGGAGGGCGGCACCTGGGTTTGGGCCAAGTGGGATTGGTCACTTAGGGTGATCAACAGAAGGCTTATATTGCAGGATTACCAGGAATTGCCATAAATTCGGTTGATTTTAAGAGAGAAATCAAAGAAACAGATTGAATCCATATTTTACACAGATCAGATCTGCCAGCAAAATGACACCATGGAGGGAATCAATGTCAGCATCCTGCTCAGAGCTTGAAGCCCATTCTTTGCTGTCAAGTAATAAAGAGAGACAGTAAGAACATTTCGGTCATGCCGTCACACTACCCAAGTCCATGAGCTAGCCACATTGCTTTTTGAGTGGTTAGCACATGAAAACCAAACAAAATTGGTAATCTCATTTCCTTGCTTTCTCCTCGCTAAACTCATGAAAACACTAACAACAACTGAATGATGGGGAACATGAGGCATAACCCTTCATAGCCGGGTCTAGGCAAAGCCACGTGTAAATTTACTGTGGTTTCCACAAAATGACAGCAGAACTTGGTCTTTTACAATGATGTCTAAGTTTTGTCTTTTAAGCTGCAAACAGCTTCCAAACTGAGGTCCAGGTGTGGAGGCACCGTGTGCTATAGTATAGACAATGTTTCTGGCCAATAGATGCCATTAGGCCAGGTGGTTGCCAAAAATATACAGTTAACATTTGATGTTGGGGTCATCTTTCTTGGTGAGGCTGGAACATTCCATTCTCTGCGGGAAGGAGTTCTCACTGTGGCACTTGGAGGAGATTAATCAGAACCAGCAAATGAACACACGGAGTAAGTAGAACAATATTTATATAACCTCCAGCTCCCATCCCTGTGAAACTACCTTTTCCAGTCGCATTCATTCTTCTTCAAGACATCCACAGATTACTCATTTTTTATTTTCTTACTACATCTTAGGTTCTCATTCATTGAATTTTTTTTCCCCATTTGGTGGGTCTTACGTATTAGTAAATACTAAAAGGTTCTGACACGTTAAAATACTTAATTAAATAATACAGCTACTTACACATATTTAGTTAGTCAACTAAATAATGAACTAATGCTGTCATATTTTTTGGCATCAACTCCCCAATGTATATAAAATTTCAAATATTATATCACCAAACTTATAAGGTGAATCATATTGTGAATTCCATATTTATCTACTGCTCTTCACAGCGCTGATGCAAAAAGACAAAGCGGGTGTGAAGAGGAATGCACTATACTGATATCTAATTAATATTATTTGCTGTACTATAATTGGCTTAATTTATTAGCCTATGTTGCAAAACAGCCTAATGATCCAATGGTATTTACATTATGTATATAGACATAATAACATTCTTTTATATTTAAATGGTTTGACATATGCTCAACGTTCTTACAATGAGTTGGGACAGAGGAAAAGAGACCGATATTTAAAGCTCTTATTCTCTAGCTCAGCTGTTTTAAATGACTCAAATTGGGACAGCAGCCAACCAGTGTAGCATTTATGATAATTTATGCCAAAATATCATATGCAGAACATAAAAACGATGTCTGGTAGTTTAGACAGTACTATGATGTCTTTCTTTCACTGACCCTATGATGTAAGGTCTACTTTTGCACAAGTAGCCATGAGAGAATTGCATTAGCCTTCACAGACATGGGAAAAAAAACAGTGGGAAGTCTAATTCTTCAAACAAAATAAAAGGGTCTCTTGAAGAAGAAGTGAAGGCATCTGAAAATGGTGAGACCAATGGATGGCTGAACACAGGTGTCCTGTGTATGGCTCATTGTGTTTTACAGTCTAATAGGCATTAGATGATATGGGACAGGCTCTGCAAAATCTCATTGCCCTCAAGAAACACACACATACACATGCACACACACACACACACTCTCTCTCTCCAAGTCCTAAACAATGTACAGTCAGACTATCTGGGCTGATGAATTCAATCCTAAATCCCTCTAGTCTACCGAGTTCCAATAGTACTGGTAATGATGGCTAGTACTTATGAGGTACTCTATCTGTACCAACTCTTTAGTTCTCACAATACATCTATATGGCACTTATGATTATTATATGCATTTCAGGGGTGGAAAGTTAGGTACAGAAATACTAAGTGACATGCACAAGGATGTGAAGGAACACATGGAAGAGCCAGGATTCCAGTGCAGGTGGCCTGGCCTGATGCCTGAGCCCTGGACCACCTGAGACCCACCACTCAGGGCTAAATGAGGACATGTCACAAACATGAATCACAATGGCCACTAGGACAGTATGGCTGACTGCCAATTCTGGAGAAAGCCTTCACAAGCATCCTTTGCTGAAGGCAGGACAGCAGGATCATCTGCAGAGATAAACAATGCTATTGATGATCAACAGATCAGATTCTAAGTTAATGTCTTTGGTAACCAAAGGTAGGCCACACAAATATTGATGGATATGGGCCGCTCTTCAATAGCTTTATAGAGGAAGCACATTTCTCTGAAATTCTTTTTCTTTTAATTTAAAAATTGAGGTAGAGATTTTGGGAAAAATGGTACAAGGGAGAGAGTACAGAGATTCCTTTTCCCAAAAACAAATGGCTGAGAAGCTGTGAACATATCAAAAGAATAAAAAAAATAAGGCTACTCACATAACAAATTATCTACATTGGCTCCATAAAGCACTTGGAAAAAGTACACTGCAGGAACAAAACCAGGAGGAAGAAGACCAGCTCCATTTATGCCTATGAAAGGATTGTATGCAAATGCCCAGGTCAGAACTGAGTTGGGAAAAAGAATAGGTACATGGAACTTATTGAAAATCATAGAGCAACCCTCCTTCCACCAAGAGGCACATGTAGAAAAGACAGACAGCACCCAAAAGAAAGATGAAGAAACTAATAAAAGATTCTGGGAGAAGACTTGTTTTATCAAATACAATTTTACAAAACAGATTACACTGTCAGGAAATTTAAAAGAGAGAAAAAATTCCGAGAAGCAAGACATCAAGGTTGAGATAAGATGACAAGATGACATTAAAGGGAGTGCAAAGAGAAGCAACAGAAAGATACTCCCGGATATGCAAGGAGTTAGGAGATCTGTCTTGAAAAATCTCCTCAAGACATACTCCTTCTGACTGGAAAAAGATTTAAACTATTGAACTCAAGAATGAGAATGCTATTGTATGAAAAGACTGGTAAGGTCCCTGGCTCCATTTAAATAGATAATTATGCTTCTACAACAGTGGTCAAAGTTGTAACACAGAATTAACATGCTATCATTACTGAAGAAATGCAAGTATAAAATATATTATTATTATATTATTAAAGTAACTTGAACTGAGAAAACTGTAAGCACTTATAACAAAGACTGGGGCCTGAACTGAAGTGTGAGAAATAGGAAATTAAAGGAGTAAAAATATGGCCATTGCCTATTTTGTTCAACGGGGTTTTTATAGCTTTAATTTGTGAAGTGGATAAATAATAAAAGAGTAGCTTAAGCATATTATTTAAAATTGTATAGGTAACCAAACTAAAATTAGAAATAAACTGTATGTCTTCTAAATAACCATAGGAGTAAAAAAAAAGAGAAGAACATAAATCAAAAGTTGGACAGTTACAGTTGAGACATATCAAGTAACTAACAATAGCAGACAAACTTAGATAAAATTAATTAATATAATACTTATCTGTTGAAAGATAGCACACAAAATCACAGACCACTCTTACAGAAATGTATGCAAATTATAAAGAAAATGCTATCAAAACAAAGCCACCAGCACATTAAAGAATACACAGTGACTAACTGTGGTTCACAGTAAGAATGCAAGGATGGTGGGATTGATCACGGATCCCAGGTCTCATTCATCGTAGGCTGCAAAATGAGATGTGCTTTTCTTTTCTTCACATATTCACTGTCATAAATACTCACTTGTTTGAATGATAAAATGTGTCCTGGTTCAAGTGTCCGGTGACTTGAGGAGTTGACATGCTATTACTCAAATAAACACACAAAACTTCAGTCCACTTGGCTGCTGTGAATTTTCATCTTTTGCCTCTAAAGCTCATGGACCTGTCTAGACAAGACTGATGTTCTTCATTAAAAGAATATTCATTGAGGTTTTATAGCTCCATATCCTGAGGTAAGTGTCCTGTGGGCTTTCTGGATATTTATTACATATTATAATTTCCTAATACACATGCACACATATATACACACATGCACACACCTACATGTGAGGCTGAACCCCAAGAAAAACTGAGTTATCTTCTGGAGGGCAGGCCCCTTGCCGTACAGGCTTCTCCCACTAGCTGAGTGTTCTAAGAACCCATCTGTATCAATGTATCAGCTGGCATTGTTGTGAGAGGCTGCGCTCTGCTTCAGTGATTTTTTTTTTTTTGAAGGCTCTTTTAACGTATTTGCCCATTTCATGATGGGTGATTTATGAGCGCACCTGACCACACCGTACTGAGTGTTCAGCAGGTTTTGACCAAAAACAGCATGAACCCCATGCTCCACCCTCCCTATTCACCCAACTTTGCCCTGAGTGACTTCTCTTTTGTTTCCCCAGATAAAAAAGTCCTCAAAGGGAAATATTTTGCTGAGGTAGAAGAGGAGAAACAAAAAACAGCAGAAGCACTAAAAGGCACCCAAAGCAATGAGTTCAAAAGATGTTTTGAGCAGTAGAGAAAACATCTTGTAGGTGTATTGCCTCAAATAGATAGTACTTTGAAGATGGCTGAAGTTTAAACATGTAAGAATAAGTACACAATTTTTTATAAGGAAGTTCCAGAGTTTTTGTGTCCCCCCTCATACATATATATGTACATAAAAGAAATAAAAGAGCTCTGAAAAATATTTTCCTATTGATTCATTTACATACACAATTCACACAACTGTCTCAGAAGTGGGTTAAGCATCCCCTTGATAATTTTCTCCCTGAGCACTCTCCAAAGACCATGCGCATTGAGTTGCCTCCCTAAACAACCACAATAGAAGCCGTTAGTGAAACACAGTGGTCCGAATATATGTTGTTATCTTTTTGCCTTCCGCAGTTTTAATGGAGGCCAGGAATGAGTGTTTCCTTCTGGAGAGACTGACTTGGGTGTTAGAGACAGAAAAGGTGTTAGAACGGGAAGGCCTGAGACTCCACCAGCCATAGCCACCCTCCCTGCTATGCTCCAGGGATCTAGGCAACATGATGGCTCATCATAACAACACACACATATCTGGTGACAGGACCCTTCCCTGGAGAAATGGATGGTCCCAGGGGAGAGAGTTTGGAGTTGATAGAGCAGTCGAAGAAGCCTGTCTCAGCACAGAAATGTCTAATCAGCGTCTTGGCCTCAGTCTCAACATGACTGGATAGACAAGGATTACTATGCTTTGGAAGAAGATCTCAGCATAAAAGGCAACAGGAAAGTCCACCAACAAACTTCTAGGAAAAGGAATAGAGTGAATAGAGTCTGCAGGTAAGAAGGTAAGACAAGGGAGGGAGGAAGGGAGGAGGGGGAGAAAGGGAGAATGGGAGAATGGGATGGGGAGAGAGAGAGAAAGAGCAATAGGATTTTCAAAGAAAAAAGGGAGGAGTAGGAAGCTTTAAAAAAAGGTTACAATCAAACACCACAAAAGTAAGAAAACATTTGTTGTCAGGCACTAAAAAATAAACATCTGTAAACATCCATAAGATAAAATAAAAAGTATCTCCCCAAACAAAAAGATAAAGGGATTAACTTTGAAAAGAAAACCTAAGAACATTAAAACATGAACCTTATGTATTAAGAATTCAGGAGGCAGGAATATAAAGAATGAAAGGGAATAGTATTAAAACCTTTTTCCCCATACGGACTCAGCAAATGAATGAAGATACAATGAGATTAAAGCACATTAGTAACTCAGGAATAACTAAAAGACCCTCAGGCTTCCAAAAAGGAGGAGGTAAACATAATCAGAAAGCAGCAGACTCCTTGGCAGCCACAGGAGATGGAAGACAATGATGTCATGCCCATAAAACTCCAAGGGAGAGTGAATTTTCCCCCCTGAACTCTGTTCTCAGACTCTCTGTCACCGGTAAAGCTGGGAAAGTTCAACTCCCGGAAAGTTTCTCAGAGAGTGGAAAGAAGTTCTTCCCCAAATGTGGTGTAAACCAAGAGAGGCTGTGGCCTGGCATCAGGAAGCAAGGGGAGTCCCAGCATGGCAGGTTCAGGTTGGACTGAGGATGGTGGCTCCGTGGATGAGGTCCCCGGGGGAAAAACCAGTTGAGAGGTTCTCTGACACGTCTGACAGTGTGGAGAGTGCTGTAAGAAACCTGTGACATTCTCACCTACTCCTTGTCCTGCCCTAACAGCACTTTCTCTATGACTTGCACCCACACTCTGCACCTCACTGTTCCTATCTCCTCTGCCTTGCACTACTGTTGTCTTTTGATCTACGGCCCTTATCGCCTTCCAAAATATGCCATCATTAAAAAACCCATTATGCTTATTGCTGACTGTGTCTCTTTCCCAATAAGCCCCTCAAGAACAGGGACCTTTGTTCACTCAGTAATGTATATCAAGAGCCTAACACATAGTAGACACTCAACTTATTGTTGGTTAAATGAATTGATGCCGTGGGGGTGTGTGTGTGTGTGTGTGTGTGTGTGTATAGCATTAGGTAAAAAACAAAACAAAACAAAAAAAACCCTAAGCAGATAAAATTCAGGCAATTAACTAATTAACTTTTGGAAAAATAAAATTTTATATACAAAAGGACTGAATCAGGATATCCTACTTAGCCAGCCAGGATTGATAAATAATGATGTGAATAATAATAAAATGTCTCCATATTGGAAGAATGGGAGCCAAGGAAGTTGATGTTAAGAGAGAGCTTAGTGATGTAAGTAATAAAAAGTGTTGCAAAAGGGCTATATTTTCCCCTGTGGCAGATAAGAGAATAATCTTTAAAACCAATAAATAGAAAAATGATAGTTATGCATATTATTTAGAAATATTGGAATAGATACCAGAAGAGAGAGACAAAGTAACTGAAATTGTTGCTCCCGGTTGTTGGAACTGGGGGTGAGTTGGTGGGTGGGGCATGGTTGGCAATTTCTCACAGTGAACTTTAAAGTACAATATGCCTTTTTAAACTATCGGCAAGTCATGACTAAATAAAAATCAACTAAAATAATAGATCTCAGAAGGAAAAATCTAGATTTAGCTTAAGTGTTGAATTTTGAGAATTTAAATGGAATCTTCTCTTTAGTGGATGCTTATTTAAATTGAGAAAACATGTACTAAATACATCAAAAATTAAAAAACCCTTATTACTGGAATTTTGTTTGATAGAAAAATGTAATAAGGCTACAATGCTGTGGCAGCTAGAGGTGGAGGGGAAATTTTTGTGTGGATCCCGTCTTGCGTTGGGTCCAGACAAAAGCAAATATCGTATGAGACTGTGTGCCCCTTCCTTTGTGGCAACTACATTCCTGGTGACCACAGTCAGAAGCATATTAAGAATTTGTTTTCTGTTTCTGGTCGTTTTGCCCTGAACTTATATGGAACCTGTAGAAAAACAAATCAAGTTAAATATGAAAATGTTTTGTGCTCTCATGTGGTAATATTTTTTATCTTGCAACACTATTTCTTCATGGAAATGAGGTCTTGCCTTGAAAGCGGTGTTTTAATTGAAAATGTAATTCATCTAAACGAGTTAGTTTGAGGGTCTCTTTGCTTTTGAGGAGATTGTATAAAAATCTATGCATGCCTATAAAAGTGCAATGACAGATATGTAATGTTTATGGGAAATGTCACAAATAAAATAAGGACTATGCAAGCAGAAACCCAAGGAAAATTAAAGAAGAGTAAGAAAATTCTAAGCTGTAGTAATCATATTCAGACCTCTCAAAAAATCTCATAGCCATATGCTGAAGTTAATGCATAAGTCTCATTTTCCTTCTAGACCTTAACAACTCTGGAAGGGGAGATTCTCAAGTCTCTGCAACTGGTGAAGATGAGATGCTTGGCAAAATCATGGTTTACAGGTGATGCTGGAATGACAGCACAACATGTCAACCAAAACTAACCTGAATTCTTAAGCAAAGGCTAAGGTGTATTGCAAAATAAATGATTAAATTCCTGTATCAAGTTTGGAAGTCAGTTCGTTTGATTGCCCTCAAGTTAGAGCTCTTTTAAGGTCCATGAGTCGCTGTACTCATCTTAGTCCTATAAGGTGAGAGATTTATTTTTTTAATTCAGTGAAACTGTTCTATGGAGGTGGGATGGGGAGGCAGCAAAAAGGAGAAGGATTCTGGTGGGAACCAAGACTGAATACGGACATATCACAGGCAGGGCTACACGGGAGAGATGTTTGCAAATCAGCACCTTTCAAGGGTGTATCTAAAGAAGAGCTTGAAATAACCAACTTTGAACTGACAGGATGATTAAAAATGCTTGTTCAAGAGTCAGTCAATATTCAAACAGCCGCCCTACACCTGACACACTTCTTTCCCTTCCCTTTGTCTTGCCCTCTTCAAAATACAATAAGAAAACCAACAAAGGAAACTGGCCTGAAATGACACATTGATGACACATTTCAGTCTACTGAATGAATCACCTGGTTCTCTGGTTTTTAAAGTTGTGTTTCCTGAAACATGTGTCCTTAGGGTGGTTTGACCTTTAACGCAGACAGTGCGCCCTCCTCCACTACTCCCAAGAGTTTATCCAAAGTTCTTTAGTGCAGTAATGGGCCTACAAGACTTTCTGTGGACAGAGCCATGTGCATCCAGGTACTTCCAGACAGGTGGAGGATGAAGTGAACTCTGTGCCCAGACACAGGGTGCCCTGCGAGCAGCCTTTTGCAGTAGGAAATTCCTGCTTTGTGGTCAGGTCACTGCCCCACCTCCTTTTCTCCTTCCCCCTCAACACAACTGCTCCACCCTCTCACTCTAAGAAGTGACTTTGCTTCTGTCACTGGGAAAAGAAAACGATGAGTAAGGCTTCCCCCTCCCAGTCCTATTCGGCTCCCTCCAGGGGTACCCTCACAGGTCCATGATACATCTGCTTCCTACGTCCTGCTCCCCATCATTCCCAGAGGCATGCAGCCACTGTACCAGCCCCCATGCAAACATGAGAGAGCCAGCAGCTAGCCCTCCCTTCTTGATTTTATAACATCAAAATCCAACAGAAATAAGTCCAGCCTATTAATTCAATGTGCAGAAAAACCTAACAATACAGATGTTTACAAGTAAAGAGCATGAAGAAATGTAAGGCGGGCTAAAGCTAAGTAAATGGAAGCTAGTGCCATAGTGTTAATTTTATTTAAAAAGAAAAAAAAAGTAGAGCATTAGTTGGAGAGCAAAATTAGGGATAAGGATAGTTATTATTTAATGATAAAAAGTAATCCATGCTGAGGCTGCAATCCTACCTAACAACATAACAGGGAATTTTAATGTCAATTATAAAATAAAATTAACAGGAAAAAATGAAAAATAATCACAATGCGAAATTTAAAAACTGTTCTTTCAGAAACAGAGATACGAGATAGACAAAAAGTCAGAACATATTTGAATAAAAAGATAAAGAACTTGTTCTAATTACTGTGCAAAACAACCCTACTCCAACATAGCACACACATTCTTTTATTCCCAAAGGAAACATTTGTAATATCTCCCACTCCTAAGCAATAAAGGAAGTCTCTAAAATTCTAAAAATGATGCAATATTAATTCTTTCTTTGATTTTAATGTGCTGACATCTGAAATAACAGAAACATTACCAGAAACATAACAGAAACATAAATTTGGAAGTGCAAAAATGCTAAGTAATTTACACATCTGAGAGTAAGGTAAGCCTGCCTAATTGTACCTAAAAACAGTACCTTGTGTTCTTCCCCTCAGTCTTGATGCTGAGTGAAGCTTCCAGTTTTCAACAAATGTACACAGAAGCACTGATTAGTATACTCGTAGGGAATATAGGGTCACAGACATAGACCGTTAGCAGTAAAATCTGTTCCATCCATCTGTCCACTATCTATCCATCCATCTATTTATCTGTCTTTCAATAATCTAATTATCTAGCATCTATCTGTCAGCTACATATTCTATCTATCGATCTGTAGGTTTGTTCTTTATTTTTATTTCAAAATAGTTGACATATATGCCCTGGTGTGTATTATTAGATGGTAATTATGCTGAGTATGGAACACCTGGTATATTTTATAGTCAATCATACTGAAGCCGAACAACAGAATATAAAACTCTTATTAGAAATTTGGGTATTATTTAATCTATATAACCAGGCAAGTTCTTTGAAAAATAGTAGTATTCTCAATGTGCCTTTCTGCCATTGCTCATATAGATACATAAATAAATAATAAATAAAAAACAAAACCAATACACACACATACTCATGATCCAAAACAAAACAAATGAACCAAAAACACAAGCAGACAAAAATCCCTCCAAAGTACAAAAGATTTTACAGAACTATCTAGGGCAAATTTTTAAGTGTGAAATAACAAATCCTGATCTCGAAAGCTAGTTAGTTTTTATATGCCCACTGATTCTGCAATGGTTTCTATATTAATACTTGAGTGACTGAGGAAATAAGTCATATCAGTCTTGCTTATGGAAATAAGTCTTATCAGTCACTCTGCTTGTCCATATTTGTAATTGGACCTGCACCAGGAATGTATTTTAACACTTGTCGCCAGCCTGAATGCATTTTAAACTCATTGCTTAGTTGTTAAGTGACATTTCCCCAGGGGAGATTCAGTTAGACATCACCTTCGTACCACGATACTGTCACACCTAGGTGATCATCTGGTTTCAAGACATGACACTCATACTGGAATATTGGTGACTTCACACTTCCACGGAACTTCTCTCTAAAGTGAATGTCAGTTACAGAGATGCCATAACACTTCTGGTTTCCCTGATTAAACAGAGGTTAAATGGCTTTTGAAAGGGGATACAGCAGAGAGAGGACAGACATCTTAGAACAGGCGAGTTTACCCAAGGGAGATGACTTCTCTGGACATGAGACACAGGTGGCCTCTCTGCCAGAAGAACGGGACAGGGGAGCATTGGAGCCTAGAGAACCATCTCCACAGATTCTGTAAAGCCCTTTTCCCAGTGTCTTCGTTCATCTGTGAGTTTGCTTAAGTTCCGCAACATTGGCACTCACCCCACAGTGAAAAGAAAAGGAGTGAATTACACCAAGTAGCCTATTTCCTTCATATCTACCGCTGTGGTGTCACACAGAAATCTACAACTTGAAGTCATTGTAGAGTGACATTCCAAACTCAAGGGTAATACAGAACTGATTCACTAAAAGAAGAAACAGTCTAATATAATTCCAAAGTATCCCAGAAAACAATTTTGAAATTTAAGAGGGGTTGCAGGGCAGGAATGGCTATGTAACTTATAAAATCCAGTGCATAATGAAAAATCATTAGACAATTCAAGGTGGCGACAGCAGAGAATAAAAGCAAGCAGGGACACTTCTGAGTGCAGGGCCCTGGGTAGTTCAGATTCCAGACCCAGGCAGCGAGTCCTGCTGCTAGTTTATTCTCAGTTACTCAGATAATTACATGAACTGAAATGCTCTCACTTTTGGCATTCCAGTGATTTAAACCCTTTCATACACAGATACCACCTAGGTGATCAGGGTTCTTTTCATTCCTTTGATGATCTATACATCACTGGGTGATTAATATTTTTATGGCTCGTATCAAAAAGAGATGAGACACACACAAAAATGACTGCCCCTTTCCTGTCATTAAAAGTGTTGGATCTTAACTTCCATTTCTACAGCAGGCAAACCAATGAATATAGCCACTGACCTAGTTATCCTGGTTGTAAAAGGAACCATTCTACTAATGGGTTTGTAAGGAGTCACCAACATATAGGCAACAATAACACAACCATCGAAAGATCATGTGCGGAGGACCACGGAGAGATGGTATTTTTGTGCGGATTCCTAAGATGAGAAAATAAGGCGTTTGATCACAATATGTTTCATCTAAATTCTTCTTCTGCATTCCTAGAAGAATACTGTGGAGAGGGGAAAAGTATCCTTTTACCATCTGGAAAGTATTTCCTCTTGAATCTTCAATCCATTGTCCAGGAAAGCATACATACTATGGGTTTATGCTTTGAAAACTAGCTAGTTAAGATAAATGACATGAAGAGCCACTCCACTTAGATAAACTGGGAAATAGAAAGGAAATAAATAGCTGTGTGATTTATGGTTCTTGTTTCAAAAGCAAGTGATAAAAATGCTTGATTCATGCTAAAATGAAGACAGAGGCTGCTGAGCTATGGGTGGGGGATGACTGTGTACCGTTAGTCTGTTCCAAAGCCATTGCAGAGACAGACTTGCCTGGTGCGAGGAAGAGAGACCAGAGGCTGTATGTCAGCTCAGCTCCCTTCCCAAGGAGCAGCTGGGAATTGCCTAAGCCCTGTCATTTAGCCATGAAACTCCTACTGGCTGGAGCCAACCAGACTTTTTAAGATCATCTTCCTCTAGCAAGGAGACCCCTGGACTCCTAGTACTCTGCCCCCTGCAGAGATTTATGGCCTGGGATCCCCATTCTGCTAATGACCCAGGAGCTTGACAGCACTCCAGCCGTGTGAGTCTTAGACACTGCCCAGGCATGCCATTTGGACGCTGATGCAGGACGTCAGGCGTTTGAACCAGCAGAGCACTTTTTCTTTTTTGTTTAAATTACAAATGAGAAGTCTGTGGATTAAGATGTTTTAAAGATTCCACTTCCCAATCCTTTTGGGACCCCCCCCCTACAAATTGAACATGAAACACCAATTGCACCCCATTGAATCCTGCCATTCAGTTGGCTGGCTGAGTGAGATGTGAGAGAATGAGCTATTGCAGTCACTCTGGCTTCATGAGGCTGCTGGAGGGACACCACAGGACACTGGGGCTTGGAGGGGGCCCCACGCCTCACTGGAGACAGACTCTAATAAGAAAAACACGCTCTCGCGTTCAGAAAAATAAAACTGGGGCTTCCTGTCCACTTAATCAGGAACAAAAAATTGTCAGTATTCTGGGCAAGGGAGAAATGTATCTCACATCTCAGAGGAAAACAAAGCAACTTTTTAAATTAAGATCTATTTTCCCAATTCAACTGTTAAAACAAAACTCCAGAAGGATTAATACAGATAATGTAGGTTCATTCTTCTGTACTTTGTCATTGATAGTTTTGCTTCACAGACTAATAAGTAACTGTTGGGAATTTGTTTCTTCCTTTACAGCAAAATTAAAACAACCAAGATTTATTGAGTATTTAGCACATGTGCTATACAAAGAACATTTACATGGATCTGTTCAGCATACACTTCCCCTATATTCCTCCAATTACATTCAAGATGGGCGGACAAAGCAGGGGGATGTACCCAGCTTGGCGGCTGCACAGCCTGCGCCTTTAGCCACACGCAGGCTGCGCAGCACGTGCTGTGCGCCCTTTGGCCCACTGGCATCACCCAGGCCCACCAAGTCCACTCCATGCAGAGGTGTGGGATGGGAGCCAGGATCTTCGTCCTACTGGTTCCACAGGAATCTATGGGGCCCGTTTGCCCTCTAGCCCCTGCTGTTGGCTAAGGTATGGCAGGAACCACCCTTCACCTCCTAAGAACTCTTCCAGCAGGAAAACACGGCATTAGGATTTGTATTATTTTCCAAAGATTTCCCTTGTAGGTGAAAATACACATTTAAAAATGTGGGACATATAAATCAAAGCGTTAAGATGGGGTCCTCTGGGTTGTCCTGAGGTGAATCCGGGGTGCTGTCAGCATGTTTTCTACCTGCTGCTCCCACACACCAGGTTCAACTGCCCCCAGGCCCCTCTGTTCCAAACTGCGCCTTTCCTTCCAGTGCACAGAGCTATTGACAGAATTTGGACCTATAATGTTGGACCTTAATGAGATATGCATAGAATACAGGACATGGAAGAACACAGAGATGTCTTTGGCTTTAGATCCCTCAAAATTAGAAGGACAAACTGCAGGGAAGCAGAGGAGGCCCAGTGAGAAAAGTGATGGGCAGAACATCACTTGCGTATATACGTATTTACAACAGAGCATGAGGGAAATATGACATCCACTTAAAAATCTGTCTTTGAAGGAATCAGTAAGCATGGAGCAAAAAGGGAAGGGGAGACACACTCTGCGAAGGCTTTCGGGAAGAATCGGGATGTTGGAGGAGAGAAGGCAGAGCGAGGGGGTGGACTCCCAAATGGGCTGTTTGGGGGAGGGAGGGGTGGTTGTTTCCTGATTCCCATCTCTGAGGTCTGAGGTTGCGGGCCCAGAGTGTGGAAGGGGGAGAAGGAGGAATGCTGGGGGAGACTGGAGGGAATATCAAATCATTGTCCTGGGAGGGAGTAAATGACTGGGCAAGGGTGTTAGGATTGGCTGCCATCCTGGGGTGGCCGTGTGAGATGGTGACCATAGTTTTTGAGTGAGAACAGGGGCTTGTAAATTTTCTGGCAGTATTTTGCTGCTAAGCTCCTTGTGCAGAGTTGGGTGTAGCCAGGTTGGGTCTCCAGGGAAGGATAAGGGAGCAAGAATTGGGGATTTTGACGCCCTCCATCCTGTGATTCTGCATGTCTTGCAGGTTGCCCTAACGCACCTGACTAGAGCTGGCTCACTAAGGTCAGGCCTGTTGCAGTCCATGGAGTGGTGAGATGAGGAGGAGGAGGAGGAGGAGGAAGAGGAGGAAGAGGAGGCAGAGTCTTTGCAGGACGCACATCGAAGGACCTGCCTCACTTCTTCAGCTGGCATTCTGCCAGCTAGGTGATGAACTGGGTGGGAGGATGGGGAACCCTGGCTGAGGCAGGGCCAGTGACTCTGTGAGATGGTGGGTCCCCAGCCCCTGAGGGTTCAGGTGGGCTGAGGGTACAGGATCTTCTCGGGGAGGCCCATTTTGGCACCCTGGTGGGAGGAAAGATCCCAGTCCCTCAAATGTTGATAAGGGGCCTCTTCTGTATCTTGAGCAAGTAACCAGGGACCAAACAGATCAGAGAAGGCAGACAGTGCCTCTCACCTTCCTTTATTTTACTGTCCCCAGGAAAAGCATCCATTCTGTGACTAGAGCCTCAGTTCAGCAAGCCTGGGATCCATGTTCCAGCTGTGGTGGGTCTCTAAAGCCATCCACCCTCCCTTGACAACCCAGGAAGCCTTCTGCATGGCTTCCTCTAACCGATTCCATCCTGTAAGGCTTAGAAAAGATAAAGCGCTTCCATTTGCAGCAACATGGATGAATCTTGTGAATATCATGCTAAGTGAAATGAGTCAGATGTAAAAGTCAAGAACCATGTGATTTCACTCATATGTGGTATATAAAACTGAAAGCAACAACAAACGAACAAGACAAACAAATGAAGAAAAAATTCATAGACA
The DNA here is from genome assembly GCA_004026545.1 of Mormoops blainvillei. NCBI lineage: Eukaryota > Metazoa > Chordata > Mammalia > Chiroptera > Mormoopidae > Mormoops > Mormoops blainvillei. The sequence goes on along the minus strand of PVJD01005487.1, from coordinate 92,519 downwards.
CAGACAACGGTATGTTGGTTACCAGAGGGGAAGGGGGTTGGGGGAGAAAAAGGCAAAGGGGGTCAAATATATGGAAACAAAAGGAGACTTGACTTTGGTGGGGGTGATCACAGTGCAATATACAGATGATGTATTACACAGGATCTGGCAGAAGTAAAGCTTGCTTGAGCGTGGTTGGCAGGGTATGTGAATGTCTTGCATGAGATGGACAGCAATTTGAACATTTCACCTAACGTGTCATATGGTGTGCTTGAGTGTGATATTGTTGTTACCAAATTACATGCTTATTATTTTGTAATAAAAGATTTTTAATAAAAAAAAGAGTGTTATTTGTGTTGGATCCTGTAGAATTGTACCCTTGAAACCTATATGTGTTCATTTATCAATGTCACCCCAATAAATTTAATAAATATTTTTAAAAGAAAAAGAAATAGTAGGAAGGAGTCAGGAGACTGGGAGTTAAAACATTATTACCACATAATGTTTAAATACTGTCACTCCTGCCACCATGCAGATTAAAGTAATAATCTAACAGGATGCTACTGTAAGAACTTCCACTAACATTCACAAGATTTCCCAGATGACTTTTTAAGGCTCACTTGTTCAGGCAGTTCTTGTGACTTTTGGCTCTTCGCTATTAGGGATCACATGATGATACTCAGTGTTTCTACCTTGCAGAAGCAGGCCTCCCCAAGTATATTCACAAAACTACCAAACTTCAATGCACACAGCGGTCTTACCTGGGAGGACAGGCAGATACTTTGCAAGGCACCACCCCTGTGACAGGGCGGGTGTTGGGATTGCAGAATGATGTATTTACTTGAAACTTCAGGTCTCTGTAGCAGCCTTCCCGTGCGGTCATCTGACCTGTATGAAAGAAGAGATGCATGATAAAGACTCATGGACATGCTCCATGGTAAAAGGCAAGTGAGGAGCTAATGAAGTCTCATTGGAAAAAGCTTCGTATTTGCAGGTCTTTGTGTTACTGACCAATTTGCCAACTCTAGATGTTGTACTTTCCTGACTGGTCTTCATGATTTTTATTAGTGAATTTCATCAGCTTTAAGGTACATGCATTTTCCTCCTACATTTTAACTTCTTTAAAATCAACATGGGTCTTGCATTTGATACAAATGTACCTTTGATGAAACATACCAGTTTCTTTCTATTCTTTCTGTGGTTGAAATACCTATCATTTTTCCAAACTAACACAATACTAACTATGTTTGACTTGTGTGTCCATTTGAGAGGTCACAATAGGAAACGATTGGTAATAAACCAGATATAAATTCAGACCAAAATACAACAATAGGCAGTTTATCACCTGAGAATTCACAAAGGTAAATATCACTACAATTTCAAGCCAACTGTCAAACTTTTTGCAATAATGGCTTAGTCGTTGTATAGAATGAGGTCAATGGAAGTAAAAGTTGGTTTGAGTTCTGACTCCATTTACATCTGCAGTGCTGTTTAGGGCTCTCTGAACATCCCTGACTTTGTCCAATATTTTGATTCATTACTTTACCCAAATAAGCACTGTTACTTCTATGAGGTACCTAGAATAGTCAAATTCAGAAATACGGAAGGTAGAAATGTGGGTGAGGGGAGCTGGGTGAGTGGGGTGGGGAGTTCGTGTTTCATGGGGACAGAGTTTCAGTCTGAGAAGATGAGAAAGACCTGGAGATGGATGGTGGTGACTCTGTGCAATAATGTAAATGTGCTTAATGCCATAGAACTATGCACTTAAAAGTAGTTAAAGCTGTAAATTTTATGTTATGTATATTTTATAGCAATAAGGGACTCTAATTAGATAGTCACTTTGACAGATGTTATTAAATAGTTCACTTAATGGAGAGATAAAGTTAATAAAAAGAACCAAACGAGCATTGATTTAAAATTAACAAAATTAAAATACATTATGATCTAAAATAATTTTATTACTCGGCTTGGAAAAATTGATGGAGTCGTGCTGTTCGAGTGGCCCATCTGCCTTCTGTTTCCTGCAGCCCAAGCCGCGGAGCTATAGGATGATGTCCTGTACCCGGCTGACCCCCAGTCAGGTGGGTCCTGACTTTGTTCATAAAGGAACAGCTCAAAGGTGGTTTCAGGAAGCCAAGCCACAGTTGTGGACCCCAGGTACAACCACCTCGAACTCTTGGTTCCATTTGAAAACAAATCCTTTACTCTAGGAGAAGCAAAAGCCTCTAAAATACACGTTGGAAACAAACTTGACATTTTGGTTTTCTTTTGTCAAAGGAATAAGGCAAGTCAATGGGGAAAGTGACAGTTTCTAGAGAATCTGTTTTCTTAAGTGGCAAGAGGAGGAGAGGCCTCCAGGAGTCTAACGCAGGCCCATGAGCGGTTGAAGCTCATGGCTCTGAGAATCAAACCCCCCACTGCTTGGGGTTTAACCCTGTGGGACAATGGAGGGATGCTGACATGGAACATTTGCAGTTTTGTACAATTATTCAACTCTCTGCTAACTTGACACAATCATATTTTAAAAGGTTTGTGTGTGTGTGTGTGTGTGTTTCCCAATGTGAAATTTGCAAATATCTCTTCCTGATTTTAATAATCTCTGATCGAGAATGGCTTATTAAAAATGACTTTGATAAAGGTGATAGAACACTTCTGTAGTAATATAAGAAAATTTACTTATACCTATCGAGAATCTGGGAGGACATATTTGTACAGAGGAACAAGATCAAAATCACACATAATGAATGACCCTAAACACTAGTGTCAGGAAGGTCAAGTTGACATTCATTGAAGAAGAACCTCAATCTCACAGGGCAAAAGAATGGTAATAAAATGAGTGCTTCAAACATTTTGGTAAGTTTGCAGCCCAACGTTTGCTCTAATATATAGGTTTAGGACAATCAAAGATGGGGTTGGTGACTCGTGTGGGACACAAGAGCATGTGCACACACCCACACACAAGAAACAGAGGGAGTGGTTGGATAGATTAAATTCCCTCTTTGGCAGAAGCAACATGGAAGGAAGTCCCCCACATCAAGGTTCTGCTCTGTGGGCTGTGCTGGGACATCCACACTTCAACACTTCGGGAGCACCCAGGTGTCACATGGCCAGGCTCTGTGGAAAAAGGTTTAGGTTTTGCTTTAAGAAACCATTTTTCACAGTTAATTCAGAGCTATGAATAATTTCATTAGATCAGAAGGTCTTTACTTTGCTCCAGGACCTGAAAATCTGAACCCACAGGCTTGGCCAAGAGCATTCTCATTTCTCCTTTCACATCCTTGATTTTGTTCCTTAGCTTCTGTATGGTTTCTATCAGATCAATGCCCCCTTAGGATGTCCCTCCTAGTCCTCTCCCAAACTCCTGCTTTCCTATTGCCTATTCGCCACATTGTTCTTACCTATGTTTCAAACCATCCAATGACGTCACTTGAAGGAAAAATGGAGAGAACTAAGAATTAAGGGGAAGAAATTACTCCTATGTTCATGGGCAATGTTTACGTCTTTTTGTTCAAAGGCTTTTTTGTGGGTCCTTAATCAGAGACTTTTGCTCACCTTATGCCTGTAATTTTCATACTCAGGTTCTTGGTCTTAGACTTACCAAGACCTTAAGTTGTCTGCTTGCCTGTTGGCCTTTGTCACATCCCAGCAGGAAAAAGGCAAGCTGTTCTTTGACCACTCAGCTGCAGAGGCTACAGACCAGCACTCCCAGGCACACAGAGACACACACGCGCACATCCAAGTGCATTTGTCCATGCACATGTGCCTTTGTACATGTGTGTGCACACACACTCCTCTTAAGATAGCAGCTAGTCCAAAATAGGGAGACGTGTGTTCCTCATGCCTGCCCCAGAGCCACAAGAATAACAAGGTCATCATGTAATCCCCGCTTGCTTCAAGAGTTTCATAACTTAAACTGTCTAACTTCTTAGGCAAACCTATAACATTAACAGAAAAGAATAGAAACTAACATTTATCCGACTGGACAAAGTGTTAAGAGCTTATAGCTATTCACTCATCTCATTCTTACAGGAACCCTATACAGTAGGTCGCATTATTACCCACCTTTTATAGGTGGGTTTATTAAGGTGTAAAAGCCTTATGTAGCTAATAATATGAGTTTTTAAGATGTGGCACCAAGATGTGCCCCCTGGTTTTATGGTCAAAACCACCACACCGTATGTTAAAGCTCACTTTCTTTCTATCCAACGTCATATACACATGTAGAAACTTGTGTGAGTCTTATTTGAGACAGAAAGAGATTCATGACATTTTCTGCTTCAGGACTCTTCATAGACTAAGGATCATTTCTTAAACTATGTTTCGGTGGCATAAAGACAGTTCAAATTCTCAATGATGAAAGTGGCTTCCAGGAGCAGGAAGAGGAGAGGCATGTGGGGGCCCCGGGGAAGCTGCCACCATGGAGGGGTGACAGAAGGCTGACCTCACATCACCATTCCTACACACGGCCATTGAATATGTGTAAATTGAAGCAGTTAAGACCTTCCATTCATTTATTTGACAAGTATATGCTTGGTTCCTGGTACATGCAGACGCTGTGCTAGGCCCTGAGGGCACAGCGGTTAATGACAGACACAAATGTCGTGAACCAGCCTCCACCAAAAGCTGTTCCTTCTCCATCATAGAAGCCAAGCCACAAAGAGGATAGCAAGTAACAAAAACAGACCTGAATGCATGTCAGGTGTGATAAGGCCATGAAGACAAGTACCTTGAGAGGCCAAGGGAATAAAGGGTGGCACTGCCTGGGACAGTGAGGGAGCACAGCCTGCTGCTGAAAGGCTTCCTCGAGCTCATAACAGGCGAGCAGGGAATGGCAAAGACAAGCTGAAGGTGCAGGAAATACTGACACTCAGTGACGAAAGTCCCTTCCTTTGACCCGCGAGAGTTTAGAGCAATGAGAAAGCTTATAAATATAACGCTGGTACAAGAAAGAATCAAAACCACAGAAAGTATTTTGAAAAGCAAAGCAGTGCTCAGTGGAACAGCTGTTAGAATGACGAGATGGGGGAATGTTAAATTCTGTTATCTGCAGGACGCGTTTTCATTTTTATGTAGTCAGTGGGTCCAGCTCCTTGGCCTTCTGCAGAGACTGACTTGGGAACGTACATGAGAAATATGTTTTTGGTCGTACTATAGCTATTTGCCTGTTTCAAAATGAGAATTGTACCCAATGTGTCACTGCATTTTTACTGTGATTAAGTCAGGTTGTGAATAAAGGGGTAAGCAAAGGCGGGAGAGGGGCGGTCATTGGCTAGGCAATCTTGTTAGCTACTTATTGTGGCCATGGGGATTGACAGTCCACATGAACACACACAGGTGAATACATTATGACATGCCAGGTGCTTACTGGATGGACCAGGGATGCCCAAATCCTAGATCCTTACAACTGAGATGGCAAGGTTCAACCACACCTTCTCTTAATCAAAGGGGTCCTTAGTGGCACTTAGAAAACAAAGAGGAGGGAGCACACAGTAGTGCCGCCCACCCCAGGGCAAGCGCCCTCAGGCAGCTAAGCACCCCTGACCGGGTCGGGGAGTGCTGGTCTCCTGACAAGAGGACGCCTGGAAACACTCCTGGCTTTGGATTCCCAGTCATGTTAGCATTTTCCAAAAGGCAAGGTTTTTCACAGGGATATAGCCTCGTGACACCCGTCACAGAGTTTTATGCCCCACTGAAATGTCCGGGGATGGAAACGTTTGGCAGTGCACGGTGAATGAATTTTTGAGGTCACATCTGTTTGTAGGTGGTAGGGATGCTTGAGATTTTAATTTAAAATTCATTTTCCCAGCCCATATAAACAATAACGGATATAAAACTGAATTTAAATGTTTCTTCCCTTGACAGTTTTCAAATATCTAAATATTCTGAGAAAATAAAAACATACATAGACAGTCTTATGTCCAATAGTATTTAGGACTTCCAAGTTCTATTTTTACACAAGGGGGTAGATAACTATGTTTTCAGATGAGCTTCCTGTGTTGGAATGGGGTCTGCTCGGTCATATAGCTGAACGTTTATAGAGACTCGGGTATTATTTCTCTGACTAAGGGCACATCTGTGAAATAATTTCTGAACAGTGCTTACAGCCACTCAACTATTTGTCAGAAAGAAATATCACATAGTCTGTGGGAACACCAGAATCAAGCCAATTTTCTAAAATGATCCATATTAATAGATAAGAGGGAAGAGCATGCAATTCAAAGGCTCGAGTAAGAAAGTTAGAAAGAACATCCTTCAACTGGAAAGCTCAGAGCTGAATCCAGGCCACGGGAGGCGGTGAGTGTCATGATCAATGTGACCGGGCTCTGCCATTATCTTCACAGAAACCAGCTCTGGCCAGTTCTTTGAAAAGCATTTTAAAATCTTCACATTTTGCCAAAGTATCTGGAAGAGGAGTATTCAGTCTTAAAGACTATGATTTTTATCGAATAATCTCCAAGTTTTTAATAATTCTAACTATAGAATTAATTCCAGCTGTTGCCAAAAGCCTTAGAAAACAGCCACTCAAGCAAAACTACACAGAAAACTAGAAAATATTCTACAAATGAATGCACGAGGTCCCATGGGAAACACGTGCCATTACTGTAGCGAGTGCTAGATACGCTGTGGGCCTGCGATACATGAGCATGAAATCCCTGAAATCGGAAGAGGACGACATTCCAGGACACCAGGGTGGGGGAATGCCTGGGAGCAGCTCAGATTCTAAAGCACACCATGCTGTGTTTAAGTGACAGCTTTCCCTGGTGTGACCACACCAAGCATATGGCACCTTAACGTGCACCAGAACTTGGAGGGTGGTGACTATGGTCATTTATGGAGGACACAGGACATCTTCATGTATCCGATCTGCTCGCTGATTTCTAGGACAGCACTGACCTATCATAATGACAGAGGGAGAGGTGCTGCTCACCTTGTAGGTAGTTATTACCTGTTCATAGGGTTCCGGTTTGGCTAACAGAGAGGCAGGCAGCAAGACTGGAAACACACACATGCACACACTCACCCACAGCAGGAGGCACTGGGGTGGGGCTGGCGATGACCATGTGGTGGGAATGTAGCGGGGGCTGGGCCTAAGACGAACACTCGAACCCAGTGCCCCTGATGAGGGGAGGTTCATGGGAACTGGCAGGACTTAGGAACAGGACATGATTCCCGCTCCTCAGGAAGAGGTGGGCTGCCGCTTTTTACCCTGGACCTTTGAGTGTGCTTGAAGAAATGGGCAGGGGTGGACCTCACTCAGGGAACAAAGAGGTGGGTGATGCATATTGTAATTTATCAGAGTCTTGGATAAAGACACAAAAGCTATTTTTATTAACTCGGCTCAAAGGTGACCCAAGGCAGAGAGGAAATGGCCGGATTATTTCAAATTGATCTCTGGGGCCTGAGGACAAGCTACATGCTTGAAATAAAGTTTAAAAAAGAAAACCGTGCACTTGCTTTAAGATTCCGAACATTCTAGCACACAAAGGAAGGATGGGAAAGATCTAATTTGAAGCGGTTCCTATGAAAAATATCTAGAGATGTTAGTCAATCAGATAAGTAATATGAATGTAAAGGCACTGTTGCTAGCCGGAAGCTGTCTCAGCCCTCCATCTCTAAGACAGACATTCAAGGTGCAGCCAAGCTGTCATTCTCTTGGTGCCGCGGTCCCGGAGTCCTCTCTGAGTTCTCACAGGACACAACTTACAATCTAGAGTTGTTCCATATGTGTATATGGTAACTCCTCTCTCTGGATTGCATATGTTTTTGAGGACAGGCTAGTACCTGTTTTTCTTTATAGTCTCAGAACTCAGCAGAAAGCCTGAGGAAGAACTGCTGGATTGAAATACTCCATTCCTTGGTTGAGATGTACAAATGTACCAGATTTCAGTTAGCTACAAGGTTAAAAAGTCATTAAATTATTTTCACGTAAAGTAACATTTATTTTGGCATTTCGTCATTCAGATCACAGGCAGAGGGAAATAAGTAAAGGTCTCTGTGTTTTCCCCTTCTGACGTTAAATGGTTCGACATTCAGATCAGTGCCCACAAACATCTGCTGACTGAACGGGTGAGTGAATGAATGAATGAATAAATGAATCAATGAATGGTCTGACATCAACAAACTAGGACAAGGCTGCTCATGATTCCATTCCATTTTCTAAACCTTATTGTTACACTAACTGAAGTTCAGGCCTTAGAAATATCCGAAGATGGTGAAGGGAATATTATTGGAAAAGTAGGAGAGGTTGGTTGATAAGCCAGTTTTAAAGTTTCTCTGAGGAAGTTTAATTGTGAAGCAGGTGAATATTTTTACCTGAAAAAAAAGAATCAACCAAGACATTGCATGGTGCATTTTAGAGTTCATAACATAACAATAAGCCAAATTTTAATACGCATTTTCATTTGGAAGTGAATCAGAGGTTTGAGATTAGTTATTTGAAATGCACCAAACCAAGTGAATCACAGAAGTGGATTTTAAAAAATTACAGCACATGTAATTCTACGAAATGCCTTTGCACGTAAATGAGAGTCTAGTGAAGTTATTACCATGTCACAAAGTCTCTATCTTAACATCAGACATAAGCAGCTAAGCTGTGGCCTCACAGTATCTTGGCTGCGTGCTGCTCTGTGGAAGTCCTTGCCCCAGCGCCCGTACCCAGGCAGTGACTGAGAATCCAGTCAAGGCGCAACTGAGCAAGATTACTAAAATAAGAAAATGTAGTCGTATCATGGAAGTGAGAGAAAGGAAAAAGGAACAGAGGAAGCTTATCAGAAAAGCAGATAAAACGTACTACCTGAATTAACATCTGTCAGGGAATCTTATTTTCCATAGAAAAGTGGGTCTATGAGAGCTGGTAAGGAAATGGGATCTCTTTAAATCAACAGGAATTATTTCTCCTTCACTGATAATGTTTCTTGACTGAAACAAGAGGTGGGGAGATTTTCAGTTGCCATGAAAGCCACTAGCTTGCCCTCCTCCTGTGTGGAGAAAGTCACATTTTTTTCCTTAGGAAGCTCTTAATGTCAGAGCTTAAATATAATTTGAACGTTTTATTCTTAGTTTAAAATGGGAAAAAATAACATGTCAAATACATAGTGTTAACTTTTCAGCCTGTAATATTTTGTTAATCTTTTATTCCTTATTTTCTTCTTCTTTTTATTAAGGATGTATGAGTTCATTGTTTTTCTTTACCCATTCGTTAGATTTTTACTTTATGCAAGTTCTCATTCGTGTACCATTTCTACATTTAAATATGGTACTGTCTGAATTAATTTCTTAATTATTAAAACTTGGAATGCACAAAGCAGAAATTTATTTGCTCGAGTGGAAATATGTCTGTTTTAAAATATCAAACAGTATTTACCATTTTGTTTCTAAATTCACAAATATTTACTTGCCCCTCTTTACCAGGTAGTATCTATCAACTCTAGCTAAAAAGCATTCTAGTAAACTAAATTCAGCAATGTAAACATGTGCTTAAAGTTCTTAAAAGTGTTTAGATGAAAAACTCCTTGTCATATGAAATTCTTTTGACCTGTTATTTCTTCTCACTTCCACGGCAGCTTTAATAAAATTCTTATGGATTCTCCATGAATTTCAGTATACAACTTTATAGTAAATTTTTTTCCACTGAATTTTTGAACAAGAACATTTGATTTAAAAATTCACTCCATATCAGTATACTTTTCATGCACACTTCTATTTCTTATAACTACCATTTCTTACATATATAAATAAGTTGAGTGACTTTCATTTGGGTAATCTCATAACAAAACTATTGCATGAAACTCTTAAATTAGATAAAAGTCATAAACCAGTTCACTAAAGGACTTCCTCAAAACTACACACTAATGCAGATCAACTGGGGAAGGTAATTGAAGCTTTCAAGTGATACTCAAGACCTCTGTTCTCTCCCCTGTGTCTGGAAATGTTACTGCTACCCTCAGGCAGACACCCTGGGTTACTCATTAGGATGCGATGAGAACCAGTATAGTGCATGTCACAGCCCAACTGTGCTCCGGATGCCTCTGTGCCCACCACCAGGAGAGGTAAGAGGAGTGACCTACCACCTCCACAGGAGACAGAGCACTCGGAGTGGATGATGGCCCACGTGTAGCTGGGCTGGGCACGGGACTTCTTCTCACCCCGCAGCCGAGGCGCCGAGTATTCCCAGGCAATGCCCGGGTTCCTTCCCTGAAGCAGAAGCTGCAAAGTAAGAAGGGGTGGGAATATAGCTAAAGTGAAGACAGTAACTGTATGATAATTCATTTTAAGCTACTTGAAACAATGAAAATATCAACAAAAATTTGGTTACAATGATAAAATAAATACTGTCCATTCTCCAAAATTTACAGTAACTTTCTGAATAGAAATAAATTCCCAACTAGACTCAAGCGCATCTAGAAACTGCATAGATACCCGACTTGCTTGCTTTAGATTTAGTGTCTCCTCCACACAAGGTTTCAGATGCCTCCCATCCTAACAAACATGTTTGGTTATTTCTTGCTTTCACTCAGTGTTTCTTTGGAATCCCCTACAAATTCTCTCAATGTAAGTGAATTAGAAAGTGACATCTAAAAAGCACCGTCACACTTTCTAGTTAACAACCCAGGACACTGAAGTGAATGTCATCTATCCCATTGTCAAAGCTAAGTCAGGGAACTTCCCACTTGACTGTTGGCACGTACCCTGGAGTTTCAGGAGAAAGGTGATCTTTCAGGCCCAGCATGTCTGTGAAACATGGTTTAACATATAAAATTGCATTTGAACTCTTCACCTTCTAATTTGAAGCCCAAACACATGGACTTGTTACCATCTTGTGAGAAGTTTTTGTAACTTTTTAACTTTTTTTTTTAAGAAACATCACAATCAATCTGTTGTTAGACATCCCCATTGCCAAGCCTTGGAACCTTTACAGGTCTTGATGTGAAGCTCCAGTGGAAAATGACACTGGCCCTTCCCTGACTTCCTGGCACCATAGTCCCCTCTCTGACAACACAGCTCAAGTCTCAGTTGCTGGAGGACAGTTCAGTTATGCCCTGGAGAGGCAGCTGCTCTGCAAGGTCATTGAGATGTCCCCCTTCCGACACCCTGCTCCTCCATGACTCTCCTCCCACAGGAATGGCTCCTGATAGCTGGAAGCATTTTCAGCACTGACCCATCCCTCTTTCTCTATGATTATTAAAGCTAACTGCCTGAGACAGTGGGCGAGAAATAATCAAGACAAGACTGCAGGGTGAATAAGTTCACAAGAGGGTGAGGGAAGCACCTAAGGGTCCGGAGGGGAGATGAAGGTGGGATGTCTGGGGATGCGGCAGCTGTCCCAGGTGGAAGGGGGTTACTAGGTACTGACAGCAGGTGGGGACATCTGGGTGGTTTGCATCTGAACATCAAGTTGTGGGTGAGTGGGCAACTTTTGAACCAAGTGCTTTCCTTTAATGAAAACTTGGGAGTCAGTACATCTACTGCCTGCCCCAGTCCCATGGGGCAAATTATGTTGTCTGAAGAAGCCTGACTGCATCGTGTGAGCGTCTGAAGTCATGGGCAGCTAGCAAACAGAAGGCCAGGAGGTGGTTGTGTGGTGCCCTCACTGGACACTGGGCCCATGTGATGGTGCACTGGGGGTTTGGGTTCTGGGTTCTTATCTCTCACCAGGACTTGGTGGAATGCTATCGCACCAGAAACACAGGTGCAGACAGGGCTCCCAAGCGTGGCTGCCTCTCACAGCCATAGAGCTTATAGGAGAGAAGCAGATGTTTATAAAAATCGATGGATAAAGACCCCAACATGAGAACTACAGTATGTGCAAAAATACAAATTTAATCATGCACAAGAAACAAAAGATGATTAAAAACAAGTCCAGTGATCCCTTCAGCCTATGCATTGATTAGTCTTGTTTCTAAGACATTACTTGATTGTAAACATGCTTCTGTACACTTAAAATTATACCAACAACCCTGAACCTACAGAAATGCCAGAAGACCCCAAATCCAAGCCCCCAAACCACAAGGTTGGAGCCTACCTCCACGATCAGAGTTTCGTTGGTTGGCCCTGCAGAGATCAAGCTCTCCGGCTCCTTGTACGACCTTCGGTAGTCGAAAGCAGTGCCTGAAAACTTGTAGCGGCCAGGCCAGTCCACGGTCCAGTGTCCATTCAGGTAGTACGTTTTGAGGGCATTGCGCACAGCAATGTAGGAGGTAGATACGTTCATTTCATAGATGCGAATACTCCGGGCTCCAGGAGGAATGGTAACCATCTGATAATACTCTAGATAGAAGCAAACAGGAGTGGGGAGAATGGGGTATTTCATTCAAGTACGCTGAGGTCAAATCTCTCAGCACCTTGGGTGCTCCATAGCTACAATGTGAGAATCCACATTCAGAAATGGGCGAGGATCTGTTCTGTCAATCAGTTATATTAGTCCTATAAATGACTTTTTTAAAATATTAAAGCAGTGTTATTATAACTTTCACTATTCTTAAGGACCATTTTATTTTATTTTTGTTTGTTTGTTTGTTTTATTTTATTGTTATTCATTTACAGTTGCACTGCCTTTTTACCCCGTTGCTCTCTCCTGCCCTGTTTTAATTCAAATAATCTAACAACCATTAGATTATTTTCAATCAAAACAAAGGCTTGCGAACAGACAGGGAAGGAGGTAGCTGTGAGACCTGTTGAGAGTCTTAGCTCCTGCTGTATTCACGACATCTCAAGTTCTTCCCACAGAGAAGTTCCCCCTTCAGTCCTGTCTCTCAAGCTTTGCAGGCAGCTGAGGCATACTCACGGTTGGTGCGGTGGTGCTTGGTATAGAGGCCCTTGTGTATTGTGCAGTCTGAGTTATTCCCCTTACACACGCCACAAGAGTCTTCAATGGCATTGGATCCAAGGATGTTGTCACATCCAACTCTCTGGGATATTCATGAGGTCACATGTCATTCATGAAAGAAAAGGGAACACGAGCAACGTCACAAACCTCAAGCAGAAAACCTCCACCCCGCTAGAGCTGAAATTTCACCAACACAGGGAAATTAACAAATATTTATTGGATACCCAATATGTGCACAGAAAGACTGCCATTCTACTCTTCAGGTCCAAAGTAAGAAAACTTAAACATAACCTGAATTCTTTAGTATTGCTACACAGCTGTTTCCTGAGCCCTGAATTATGTCTATCAGGTTGTCATGTTAGAGACATGGGTCAATTTCAGACTGACATAAAACACTTGGTACAAATGAGAAGCAATGTGTCCTCAAGAGGGTCCACTGGAATATGCCATGGTGCTTTTGAACCCCCTGTTCACTGGTAAAGTAGCACATGCCATGTGGAAGTAATTCTCAGCAGTAAATTTTATGAAGGGCATATTTGTTCACCCTCTTAAAATTTTAAGAACTCTTTATAATTTGTACAATGCTTACTAGTTTTATAAATCCTAACAAAAAGCATATAGCCTATAGATGTAAGAAAATCTATTCAGAAATGAAATAACTAACTCACAATCCCTTGCGTATGATCCTTTAAGGATGATGCATTTCAGAGATTTTTGGATCTTAGGAAGGTAAATGGCAAATTACGCATATAATGTGAAAGTCCCAGATGGGCTTAGGAAAGCAATGATACTTCCATACCAAAACGCAGACACTGTCATACTAAAGTGGGAAAAAGAAAACTGATGAATAGTTTCTTATCGGTTCAGGGTAGGTTTTTGCAACCAAACAAATTCAGGTCATCTTATATTTTCTGGCCAAACAAACTTTCTATTTCATAGCTTTTAGATTTCAGATTATAAATAAGGGATTGTAACACTGTATCATTAAGAATGCCTGAAATAATGAAATATTTAACAGATCAACTAGTAATTAGAACAGGTAGAGACTTGAGCATTTTAAAATGGAAAAAGAGCATAGAATCATCTAGCCTAACCTTTATGCATTAAAAAGGATTACACCAATGTCTTAGTGGGTACTTCCACTTTACCACTGTTGCACAACTTACAGAAAACTAGAACTAGGACTGAGGTCATTGGACTTCAGTGAATAAGAATATTGAGTAACTTCTTCATGCAATGTATTTGATCTGGTCACACCTATACTTTTTTTTTTTTCCATAACTTACTTCTGCACATGGCAACAAGCTCCAAGGGTAATGTTCACTCAGCCGCTCAGTCTCTCCCAGCCTGTCTCCTAAGTCCCTTTCCAATGAATGCTGAGGCTGCCAGGTCTTCTGGAAACCCCTGCAGTAGCTGCCAAGTGGTCCCTCTGCTCTGAGCTGTCCCAGCTTCATTTACTCTCCAGGCTACTGTCTGCCCTCTTCATCTGATCCCGTGACTCTACTTGCTACTGATTCCTGCGCCTGACCTACATGGACATGAGGATCAAAACCCAACTCCTCATTCTGGCAGCTATTGTTCTTATGAGAGCCCGTTCACCGCCCCTCACCTCCTCCAGCACCCAACCCCTGCCTGTCTTGTGGGTGGGTACTCTGATGACTGACTCAGGTCTTACTCTGCCTGCCTACCCAACTTACCCCTACCAACTCCCCCTTTCAGATCTCGCTTGGAAGCTCTCTTCTGCAAGGAGTCCCACAAATCTCCCAGATCCACATCTCTGTGTTCTGTACACACCTTCATTGCAACAAACCACTGCATGTCTCATTATGTGCACATCTAGCTTCTCCCTCACTGGGCAGTGAATTGGAGGAAAAGGGCTTGCTTTTATCTGTTCTCCCTAGCTTCTCACAGGAGGCCTGGCACAAAGCAGACTGTCTGGAGATGTTTGTTGAATGAATGAATGATCATTATTACCTCACATATCCCATCTATACAAACATTACGGCTATCCTCCGAGCATGGAGTCCCATCTTTGACTTTATTTGACAAAGAAAAGAAGAAATCAAATCCTTCTGCGATACAGTAGAGTTTGCATAAGTCCTGATCTTAAAAAGAAATACACACACAAACACAAATAAGAAAAATACTTAAGCTCTGATCATTTTTGTTCTAAATTTTAGATAGAATTTTTTTTGCCCATAAAATAACTCCCACACAATAATACATTGTAAAGACATTTTTATATGGTTGTTTCATTAGGTTTGTTTTTTCCCTTTCATTTATTATTATTTACAGGTTCACTATTAATTTTTATTCTATTCTGTCCTTTACTAGTCTTTGTTCTTTACACAGTGGTTGGCACATAGTAGGCATTCAATAAACATTTGTTGACTTGAACTACAACATTATTATTCACTATTCTACTAGCATAATTAACTACTCTCTTGCAGAAATGCAAAAAGTCATTGCCATTTTGAAATAATATGCAAAATTCTCACAAATAAAATATAATACAAGAATAAAGTAATTACTTAGTTTCTTAATAGCTAATGCAATTGAAGAAATACATAATATTTTTAAATTGATAAATGGAATAACTTTTAGGTAAAATCTCCAGAAAACAATGTTTTCTTTAAATATGATAGGTTGTCAAAAAAATACTGATACATAGAGAATATGTGTATCATCATGTACTCAAAACTGGTAAATAACGTTAACTTTTTCTCTCAATAATCCATTTCAAGTGTTTATGATTTATATAGTTAAATACAAACTTTTATAAAAACCATTTCCCTTTGTTTTCTTCTTGGTAAGAAGAGAACAGTTTATGATAAAAAATTAATCTGCCTTAGGAGTTTTCATAGGCCCAAGACTCATCTACAAACATTTTCTTTATTGTGCAAGATAAGAGATACAAAACTACATAATTTTAAGAATCAAAGTTAGTATGTGCTTTCATGATTAATACATTTATTTACTGAAGACTAGCAAAGTCAGGAATAGCACACATATTTTTTTAACCCCATTTCAAAGTTCTTTCTACTTTTTTCTCCTGCCTACTTGTTTCTCATTGCCTTAATTTTCACTGAGTTTAAGAGTGAAAACACCACCAAAGATACTTTTTGTGAAACTGCTAATAATTTTCCTTCCATAACCTACTAACTTCATAAACCTCTCATCATGAAAATATTATATACAATGAGATGGAGAAAGTACATGCCACATAAGAAGGTCTAACTTATGTATTTCCTGAGTGTTGCTTAGACAGATTTCCAATTTTGAAGAATAAGATAATTAAATATTCTTTGAATTTATTCTTAAATTATATCACTTGAGCTACTAAGTCCAGTTATTATAATCATAAGAATAATGCATATTACACTAGAACATTATCTGATTTTCCAAAAGATACTAAAAATTTTCTTTGATTCTTTGGAATTTATAAGGGTTTATTGGGTGACATGCTTATCACCAACAACTGGGTTTTGTAATTAAAAATAAACATTGATGCATTATCAATAAAAACATCTACTTTCAATTTTTTTATCACTTCTCTGAAGATTTCATGTTATTATGTATTTATTCTCTCTCTGGCTTGTTAAGTTCTGACCAAACAGCTGGTTAAGTTTAGATTAAAATGCCAGTGACCGGGAATCAAACTCCCCCCAGAGTAGATTCTGTGATGTTGGCCTCACATGGCGGTATCTGGTCTATCTGAACACCACACCATTGACCATGTAGTTCTTTAAAAAGGAAAGACAATAAAGTAAGAGACTGTCACTAGGGAGTGGGGTTTGGGAGTTACCTTCTACTTGTGTGTAGGGCTTCCACTTGTAGTGCCACCCTCGGAACCTTTTGCTGTTGTATTCTGCACACTGCATGGCTCGGAAGTCAACACTATCGTGGGGACATTTTTGACTGTTGCAAAGCTTCAGAGTGCGAGTGGAGCCCTCACAAAACTTCCCACCATGCGACGGTCTGGAACACATATTTTGCCATTAGAAACCTCACATTTCAATAGCTACTCACTTCTTCCTTCAAATTGGACTTACTGGATAATGTTAAATTACATACAGCGGCCAAATAAAAAAGGTGCATTCTCATTAGTCACTGGTACTTTCTTACATATTAATGGCATGAGCAGCGTTTCCTTTTCTATTAAGCGTATTGTTTACGACATTGGCAGAAGAGGTTAGAATATGGAAAGCAGGTTTGTATGTAAATATTTGCTTCTGATCACCTCTCTGATCACCTCCCAGAGGAGACACGGTAAGCATCACTGATCTCAAAACTCCGTAAAGGAGGTGACAACAACGGAGGGCGGTGGCTGTCCTGGAATTATACAGCTGATAGAAAGCAGAACTGAGAATGAAACTGACTACACTATTTCTTTCTACTACTAGCTTTCTGTGACAAGGCCAGGACACCAGATTGGGTCAGAAGCACCAGTCACCTTCCACTGGTTGGCACTAACAGCAAAAGCTCAATGCTCATGCAGCTCTCCCAACCACCGCCCCCTCCCCACCCAGAATGTGCATGGAACACCAGGACGAGAATATCCTGTCCACGAAGGACACCGGTTGGGTCCCACACATTACAGACAGGACTGATATAATGGCAATATGATTTATGCCTTAAACAAATGGGTGCAAAAGGATTTAGAAACCTATTCAATTTACTGCACTGGGAACTGCATTTAGCATTCTTGTCATATAACAGGTGGCCACAATTAAAACACATGTTGGAAAGGTAAATGTAGTTGATAAAAAACCCAAAATTTGCATTTTTTACATAAAATAATTATTCTTATTCAATTGCGTTCTTCATACTCTTCTTATGATTTCTTTCTTTGTTTTAAGCAGGGCCTTGGTATTTCAAGGAAATATGGTTAAAATCCAATTCTGGAATATCACTGTTGACTCTGTTATTTTTCACTATGGTCAGGTAGTTACAAGCATCTAATATCAAAGAAATATCCTTGTTTCAGAAATGCCTGAGGAAAAAGGCTTTCCTCCTTAGTGTTTCTTACAACAATATGTGAGGTACAGACCGAGTACGACTGTGTGTGGGGGTAGGCGCTTTTTGGAAGGCTCATCGAAGAGAGATGCTCACTTGTGAGTGGGGAAGTTGAGACTTGCTTACTTGGGATTAGTGCAGAGGCGGTCTCTGTGGGACACTCCTCCTCCGCAGGTCCTGGAGCATGGTGACCAGGGAGACCAGTCTGACCAATGACCATGGGTAGGCTTGGGGCCTTCGTCGCCGTACTTCACACACTGCCCTCCTCGGCACCACTAAAAATAAAAAAAAAAATAATAGATATGACTCACGGTTAGATGGGTGAGTCATTACTGGGGAGTCTGGTACCATAGGCAGGCATTAACATCCCTAACCTCTAGTAACATATCATGCAGGTAACGCCTCATGATGCTTCTTTTGTCTTTCTAAACCTAGCATCGTTCCATAAATCCATGTAAAGGAAAGATAAGTAGGAAAAAACCCACCTGAGCTGCTGGAACTTAGCACATTTAATTAAGTAGTGTTGTGTGGACACTCAAGCTCTCAAGTGGGTGGACGTTGACCTCTCCTGAAAACAATGTGCTTTTCATATCTTATTTTCAGCACAGACAGTCTCAGGGGGAGAAATGCAGCTGGAGGTTCCATATGACTCAACACCTTGTCATTTCTGGCGGGTGGGCACTGACTTTGCTCTGAAGCACCTGGACTTAGAGCCGGGAGGTCATAACTGATGCACATCAGAGGTCATGCAGCTTTCGGAGGAGATAATCCACACAGAGCCCGTCTGTCCCTGAAGACGCTATCAGCTCCCCTTTCTGAAGAGATGTGTGCATCAAAGCTGATTTGTGCTAACATCTTTGTGGTTTCTTCACGTCCACCCCACGTAAAGACTACACAAGATCTTGCATTGTGTTCAGTGGTGTTGGCTTTTCTACCTGTGGCTTGGTGTAGACCTTGAAGTTCTTAAACACAGACCCAGACAATCTGTTGAAAGGAGGCAAGCAAGGCCATGTCCTTTGTCTCAGAGCCTGGCCCGTGGGCTGGGGGTGAAGGACAGGGCAATTTAGAGCTACCTGATTTGTTCTGAGGGTAAAAAAGATGCTGCTCTTACAAGAGGTAAGTAAGAATACTTCGATCATTAATGGGTGCATTAGGTTAAAATGTATATCAAATTGTTGATGTTTGATCTTTGTTGGCACATAGGAGTGGCAATTTCAAATGACTCAATTTAATATTATTTAAGAAAGAAAAAACTTAATTTTAAAAATATAAATAAGTCTGAGGACTGAACCTTTAGTCCTTCAATTCTCTGATTCTTTCCTACAAGCAAAAACAAAAACAAAAGAATTCTCTCTTTTTGTTATCCCCTTCCCTTACCCCAGATGACAAAATGAAGTCACAGCCTCCTCCCCTCTCAGCTCAATGAGGATGTAGCTGGTAAATGATCTTCAAATCTATGCTCTGTGACTTTAACATTACTGCTTAATGCTGGTTAAATGGTGGTTAAGGGTTTAATGTTTCCTCTTACTAAAAAGATTCAGCCATCGCCTTTGCCTGAACATCTATGTCTCTTAATTCCTCACAGTTAATCAATTATACCATTGAAAAAGTGATAAAAGGAGTCCTCTTAAAAATATCAGTATAAACACATTTTTTGACATGTGTGTAGGTCTGCACATATGTGAGAAAGAAGGGTTTAAAATATCACTGTAAGAGGAGGAGAGATGAATATGTTGAAAGACTGGCATCTAAATATGAGGCACGCACCTACGATGAGTGTCTTACCATGTCATGCCCGCAAAGGGTGCCTTCGGCTGCTGGCATAAATTTAGTCTCGCATTTCCTTCCAACTCGATGGCACCAGAGGGCTTTACAGATATCCTAGAAGGGAAAAAAGGTCATCGGTATTACAAATGGTCCATTATAACTTATCAGTGAAAACTTTAAGGGAAAATAATGGACACAGATTAAACCTGATGTCTACTTAGCTGCAGATGCGTAGATGGAGAATGAACACTGAAGACTCATGTCCTAGGCTTGGTTCAACTAATTCCATCCTTGAAAGGTTATTTGTTTTATTTATTATGAATTGAGCAAAACTGCATTTTCTACATTAATAAGTACAATATGCTTAATCCAGATTTGCAGACAACAAAACATTAAAATTAACAAAACAATAAACCTAATATATTGTAGTTTATTTTTGACCCTGTCTTTCACTAACTTCTCCAAGTCTGAATCCCCAGTTTTCAAATTAAAGATGATTATGGAACTTGCTGGCTTGTCCATCCATCCATCCATCCATCCATTCACTATCCCCAAACTTTTAATGAAGGCCTACAATATGCCAGGTAGGCAGGAGGTTCTATAGGGAATATGACTCAGACCTACCCTTCAAGCTTGGTGTTACAGGGAGGGGTAAATTTGCTGTGAATTATCCTATGGTACACGCAGGAAGAGGTGTCCCACTGAGGGAAGAACAGCTGCAAGGTGAACTTGCTCAAAGGAGAAAAGGCTTTGCCTGGAGGGCTCAGGGGAGGAATCTGAGGAGATGTGAAGCCTGAGCCAACTCTTGAGCTGTAGCGCTTGGTCAGGGTGAAAGGGCATAACTTACAAAGAAAATATTAAAAACTCAATATGTAAAAGTTTTCATGAGATAGTAATTAATATTGTTGCTTAAAATAAAATTGATAACTTTAAATATAGTTAGATGGTTTTATACTCTCTATCATTTAAAATTGTTCTTCAGTATGAATAAGCATGATGTATTTTGTTTTTATAAGTTAAGTTCTATTTTTGTGGTTATAATCTCTAATATATTGAATCTCAAAATTAGATATTATGAGACAATTAGAAAACTTTTTTTTAAAAATTTTCTGTGTGGACTGAATCATCTCAGGTCATTTTACACTTTATGGAAATGATCCTATTTTGTTAGGTTGAAATATAAAGACCAGTAAGTTTTCTGATGGGATAACACAAATGAATAAATAAGAAGCAGATTATGCAGTGCCTAGGCCAACACCTGTCACATAAGAGCCACTTAGTTCAATTTGTTGAGCGGGGTGATAGATGGATGAATGATACTTTAGAAAGCCATGAACCTCTTTTCAATACCACATGCTATTTAGTTTCAAAAGTTAATTTAAAATGCAAATGTATCCTTCTCTTAAATAGGTCGATGTGCATTTGGTATATATGTATGTTTACATACTCATGCATAAACTCCCACATTTACATGGCCATGGTTTTCTGTGTTACTGATGACTTATATATTGATAATCAAAATTAGTAATAAAAACACCCCAGGGATTGGGAATGTAAGACATTCACGGCATTAGGAGAGCTCCCAATTTAACAACAGTGGCCAGGACACGAAGGTGATCAAGTTTCAAAGTAATTCTGGTAGCTTGCATTTCAGACTGCAGAGTCAGACAAGCAACCAATGTGGAGGAAACAGAATAGGTACTTGATAAAGACAATGTCTGTGATAACCAATATTTAACTCAGGAAGAAAACAAGGTGAAGTTCAAGAAGAGAGTTCACTCTTGCTTTTATCTTTGCAGCTAAGGAATACTGTCTTTATTAAGGCCCTCACTTGCTATTTTAATCTCATAATTTAAGTAGTATGACTTGGTTAATTTTAACATCACAACCTAACACCCCAAATAAAATAGATTTCAAATGACTGGGTCAAAAATTTGTTGTGATGTTTTAATATTGTGAATAGATTGTCACCAGTTTTATTTTCTCAAACTGTCTGTATTAGACTTCCCAAAATGTCCTGAGATGATGTTATAATATGGTATATAATCTATTGCAATTATTTGTATCTGTGGTGATAAAAATCAGATCAATGGTTGTTCACAAGGGATCGAATGCATGGGTGCAAAAGAGAACTTTCTGGCTTTATGGAAATATGACATATCTTTCCTGGGATGTTGGTCACATGGGTGAATACATCTGTTAAAACTTCAATTGAACACCTTAAATGAATGCATTTCATTGCATGCAAAGATTTCCTTAGTAATAAAAAAAGTGCACATTAACCTCTCATTTTCTATATTTTCCAAGTGGCACTAGGGTATCATGGATGACATAGTCCATGGTCACAGATCAAACTAATGTGGAAACCAGAAGCATGTCTCTGGTGTGAAAGAAAACATTTGTTTTATGCTCTTTTTTTTTTTTAACACACAGAAGAGTAATGCTCAAAAAATTCTTAGGAAATAAACATTGTGCCCATGGAAATATACGCTGATGCTGGCTAATTTATTATTCTTGGTCCAAGCTGAGATGACTCAGCTGAGGAGATAAGAACCTAGTTCTGGCACATGGCTATAATTGATCTTTGTGGGAGCTCCACTTGAGTTTAGAAGAAAGATCATGTTAGATTTAAATTGGGAATATTCCCAGGGCACTCCGAAATGTTTGGAGGTTTCTGGAGGACCATATATTTTTGTCTATCTTCCTCTTAATTCCATTATAAACTAGAAAGAATAAAAGAAACCTCAAAAAGAGTTACTCTCATTTAATTTATGAGTAGGTCTCCTTGTGGTTCAGTAGAGCAGATTCCTAAATCTCGATTTCCCTGTCCAGTCAGAACACAAGTCTCTGGGCGATCGGAGGAATTTGCATTAGGAGAACACACCAGTGATATCCCTGGGACCGAGGCAGCAGATAGCATCTTCTATGAGAAACTTGTCTATAAATACTTTATTTGGAGAAGTTAATAATCAGAAGTGCCAAATAAGTTGTTACTTTATAGTAAATTATGCTTATATAGGGGGAAAGTAATGGTAGACCTTGTTTTTTTAATACCATTTGAAAAAAAACGTAGAGTATTAATTTGCCAACTTACACCAACTGAAAGTGATTGCTGAACTCCCACGTGATAAATCAGAGAGAAAGAAGTGATCTAACAGGCCAAGTTGTTCTTAAATGAAAACTGATACCCACAACAGTATCAGTCATCATTTTCTTTGCCAGTAAAACATGTGTTTCCTGTTATACGGGACCAGCTCTAACATACAGGATTTGACATTTGGTAGGTACCCAATAAGTGCAGAATATATCAATGTCAGTTACACTGAATAAAACGGTTTTATGAATAATAGTGCACTGAGCATTGGCCAATAATCACTTGCCTTTTTAAAATCCAGCATGCAGAGTTTGGCTTTCTCTCCAAATTGCCACTTGCACTGTGTATTTGCATCGTATAACTGACCCGGCAATTTCTCAGGATACTTGTATTCTTTCACAGGCTTTGGCTGATCAGCAAGGCATGTCGCTTGGGCAGTGCTAGAACAGAACAGAGATGGGCTGCTTGTGATGCCAAAAGAATTGTCAAAGATGTATATTCAATCGTGTCATTTCTTCACATGCAGTTTACTACATATCCTATATAGAGGAGAGGGTATCTTTTCCCCCAAATGTCCAATAGAACAATGATGTTAATTATATTTAAATATAGGGGACACATTTCTGAAACTGTTCATTTTGCTTTTTCCAGGAAGGCAATTTGTTTTTCCTTAGATTACCCAAATGTTTCATGGGGAAAAGTGAAATGGAATAATACAACCAGATGTTCAATGTGAGAAGCTCCTATTACAGACCTCTTTAATGTATACTTCTTGCCAGGAATAATCAAAAGGTAGAAATGGGTATTGTAAAAGGCAAAACACCATCTGCCAATTTCAAAGAATTAAAATGTCTTTCTCTCTCTCTCCCCCTACCTGCCTGCTGCTCTTTCTTCCTTCACCTCCCAGGATAGGGACACCTGTACACCAGCTGATACCTTCCACAGGTTCTGCATCGAATATTGCAACAATTTCCACCAGAGGTGCTCTATGCGCAGGATGATTTCTTATGAGGCTTCCAAGTCAAGGGGGAAAATAACCCTGCTTAAGTTTACTAGCAGGTGGCTAAGGACCAACTAATAATTCCTTCCTCCACAAACACGGTATCCCCTCTCCTGCCAGGGATGTACTTAGGTATAATTTTTGCATTTGCAGGGAGGAGGGAAAAGTGTTTGCAAATAACAACTATATCCTACTTATAAATTCTAATAAGCCAAAAGGAAAAAAAAACACAAAAACCATCTGTAATCACAGTAAATTGATCAACAGCAGATCTGCTCATGCATCTCCAAACTTTTCTTTGCGTGGTTGTCTACCTTGATTGGAATCTTTATGGCCCCAGTCTCCCGGGCCCCAGGCCCCGATTCCTTTGCCTTGGAGCCCACGGATCCATGACTCCAATTAATATCTACATACACAAAATGGGAGGGATGGTACCAGCCACTGTACACAAGACATTAATCCTGCATGCAAGGAGGCCAGATGGTTTTTCAGAGTAAACTAAGAAGTAGAGATGAAGTCAATTGAGAGGAAAGGACTAAGAGTAGTGACTGGCTCACTGTGAGTGCTCAGTAAATGATTTATCTGTTACTCCAATCATGATGCAAGAGCATATTTACAAGCAGAGAAAAGTGAGGAAAAGTATAATTAACACTGCAAGGCAGGAGTGATTTGGAAAATTTCCGTAAATAACTTCCATAAATTCCATAGCTCCTCTCTCTAATGGATCTCAAATGATTTCTATATACTACTTAGATGTCTTCCATTATCTCCCAAAGTTTACATCAGGGTTGGCAATATTATTCCCCATCCGTGGACAGGAAACTAGGGGAAGTCAGTGTAGCTAGAGGAGTGTCAGCTACACTGACTTCCCCACATGAGAGAATGAAAAATTACAAAGAGATTCACACTTCAGGAACATTTACAGTTTCTGTAGGCATCGAAAAACTGTTAAAGTAAAAAGGGTATGAGGATGAAAATTTCCAGAGCGAAAGGAGACACAGAACCGCTTCAAACACCCAGTGCTCTTTTTCTACTCATAAAAGGAACTGACGGAATCGTAAGCAGCTGCCGAGAAGCCAAGTGGTAAGAGCAGAAAATGGAAGCTGAGAAGCTGAGCAGAATTTTTGGCAACCTGGTGCGGCTGGGAAATGAACACCGAAACTGAGGGTCTGCTGGAAGGAGGGGCTCTGGTAACACCCCAGGATCTTCGCTGATACCACAAGAGGTCTAAGTACAACCTGAATAGACCACTTTAGAAAGACAGGATGCCAGGTTGGCGTCAGCTCAATCCCAAAGTCAATGAAGATAAAAGACAACCACCCTATCTGCTTAGAAATAAAAGATACCATTTTGTCTTTAAACTTTTCATAATGTCCTCATTTGTTCAAAATTCCTAAGTGTACTAGGAGATAAGACCAAATGATCAGTGTCTAAGAGAATGTATATACACATAATAGAGGCAGACTCCTGGGACATTCCCATACTGGTGTAATCAAAAATAAAATTTGAGATTATTCTAATTAATAGATTCAAGAAAACAGGAAATGAAGAATTTCACCAAAGAACTAATATATACAAAAATGTGCATGTGGTATATTGTGAAAAGCTCTAATATTTACAAAATTGGAATTCAAAAGAAAAGAGGATAGAAAAAATGAAGCACGATCAATACTTATAAAGAAAATGGCCAAGAATGTTCAAAAACTGATGGGACACAGCAAAGCACAGATGTAAGCAGTTCTAAAATACCAAGTGGAAAAGCACCCATACACACATTATAGGGATTCTACAGAAAACCAAGAATCACAGGAAAATATCAAAAGCAATGTGAAAGAAAAGAGACATACACATAGCTTTCAAAAGACTAATAAAAAGATGGGCAGTGTTCTTGTCAGCAGAAGCCACAGGAGCCAGGAAGCAATGTAATGGCAGCTTCAAGCTCCTGGAGGGAGACAACCGCTGAACCAGGATTCTATTCAAGACCAAAGCACTCTTTACAAAGAGGAGTAAAATAAAAGCATGTAAATTGAGCCACTAGGAAGTCCACAACAAAGCGAACGAACAAACAGACAAACAAACAACACCTTAATGGGACTTGTTCAGACGCAAAGGATACGTTCTCAGATGGAAGATGGAAATGCAAGAAGTGGTAAAGAGCAATGGAAGGGTAATTACGTTCGTAGGTCAACAAAGCCACAGAGGAAAGCGCTTGGCAGTGAGGCCAAGGTCTCTGCGAGACAACAAACGCTCAGTGCACAGAATGGGAGCCTGGAAGAATTCCATGGACAGCGAAGACGAGACAGTCAGCTCTGATTAGCGTCACATGCAAAGAACTGAAACTTCATGTGCTGATCTCATCCCTTTTAAGTCTGGCGAGGCTCATGCTTGGGACCCTTGCTCTTGCCCTGTTGGCCCAATCAGGTCACACAGCTAGCCTAGAGTCAAAGAGGAGCGTGTAGGTGCAAGAAGGAATATCGTGGCGGACATGTTATAAACAATCCATCACAAAATCCACAAGAAAAAAATGTCTTGACTCTTCTGCGTGTCTTGTACCAAAATCAGGTGGTTTACATGAGACAAGCAAAACAATAGACATTGTAGGAGATCATGGGGGAGACTATGTGCATGACTTTGGGATAAGCAGAGTGTTTTTTCAGCAGTGCACACACAAAAAAGTGCTCATACTGAAGGAATATACAGATGATTTGGACTCCATTAAAATTTAAAAAACTTGTGTTAAAGAAAAAAAAGGCAAGGGCAAAGGTACCATAACAATATTTCAAAATCCTTTCATGGACCATAAAATATTAAAGAGTTTGAGAGATCTTCTAGTTGTATTTCTTCCTTTCCCAAATAAAAATTTGAGTGCCCCCACCAAAGGTTATATCACTTGCCAAGGTCAGGACCTTCCCAGATAAAAGTGATAAAGACCCAATCAGGATGTCAGCTCCGTTTTCCTCTGCTGCTCTTTCCATCACACAGTAGTCCCTGTTTTCCAATCTTTATGCCACATGGGCTTTGTGGAAACTGCAATATGCTGTGACTTGTTGGTTTGCTTTTCTTGAGATGAACATTTATACAACAGGATAAAATGTGAACTGAAATGTACTATTGCCATTAGGCCCCAAAGCAAATCTTGATGAGATTCCCTCCCATCAAATCAAATTTCCCCTTTGGCAGAGGTGGAAGATGACATAGCAGGGGGTCCATGCAGTCCTCGAACTTCCAGTTCTGTGATGCTCGCCTTTCTTGTACATTGATATACACTCCTGTGGTCAGAGGGGGGCATGTTCAATGACCATTATTACATGACTCAAGTTTTTTAAAAAATAAATTGAAGATGAGTCCATGGTGCCGTTATGTTTAAAATAATGAGCTACATTTTCCTTAAGTCTGGACGGCCTCTGGGATGCAGACATGAGTAAATGTGATGAGGTTTGTGTCTGTTCATAGGAAATGACACATTACTTTATTGACTAGGTTGATGAATTTACTCCAAACATATATCTGTCCTTCTGGACTCTACCAAATACGGAGAAAAGTTGTGCTGACAACCTCAGGCCAATTGACTGCCTTATTATACATTTTTTTTCCATGCCCCAAATGCTAGAGTGCTAATAAAGGAAATCGTTATTAAGAGTTCGCCATTTATCCTTACTCATTGTCGGGATCATATCCAAATAGCCACCTAAACTGGTAGAGAACATAACAGTGTTTTGATTCCTTGGAAATCAGGAAGTCGGCAAACACGACAAAGGAGACAGTCTCTGATTCATTAAGCTGCTGAAAAGTCAGTGTTAACACACTGTAGACATGTCCAATTCACAGCTGGTCATCTCAAGTCAAATAAACTTTATAGTGAATTTGACAATGAAAGTCATTTTTGGAAAATTTAATCTTCCACGAAAACAAACTTGTGAGCATGTAAAATCTTGCACATTGATTTATAATCATGTGATCCAAAGAAATCAGTAAAGTCCCTGAAAATAAAGGCTTATTACTGAATTGTGACAGAAAGGTTTGACTGATTGGCACAAAAACAAATGAACATACTTCAGAGTGTATTTAAGTGTTTCCATAGCACTGAACAAAAATGGCTTTGAATTCCAGAACCTCAATAATCATTCTGAAAATCATATTCTGATTTGAAGGTTACAACCCAGACTTAGTGTCATCAGAATAATTATTCTCTAAGCATATAAATATTTTCTTTCCATGAGTTTTTCCATTTCTTGGCAGTTAAAACACTTTTTCTGGACACTGTTATAATGCTGGTTTTCACTACACACTTGAACTTAGCATCCCTGTTTCCCAAGTTGTCAGAGCACATTTAAAAAATTGAAAATGTTTATATATCGTCATCATAACTATGAAGATATAAAAGCAATATAATTTTTAAAAAGAATCTAGAAATTATAGAAAGAATTCGAGATATAGAAAATTCCAAATTCTTCTTGTTAATACAAGTAAGAACACTGTGAGCCTTAAAGTGAATGTTCTTTATTGTAGGAAGCAGAATCACTCACACACACACACACACACACACACACACTGAATAGCTGCAAGAAACAGCTAAAAACAATGCTAACAATCCCCAAACTTGACTTCATGAGTGAGGGAACAATGAATGTTAAGAGGACCCCATGTGTCATGCCAGTTGTAGAATAATGTTAACATTGCCTTTTTCCATAATTGAAATAGAAAAAATACCAAGTGTATAGTCCCAGAATATAGGCTTATATTACTGGGATACAGATATTGTCCAAAATTTTCCCTCTTCCTAGGTGGTATAAAATGTGAAAAGCAGTCACCAATCAGTATTTTGCTTGAGGTCTCAGGGTAGGACTATGAGGAAGGGACCACAATTGGAAGGCTGGGGTCCCTGAAGGCTGGTGGGCAGGGTGCTGGCTCAGAAAATGTGTTACTAGGAGAACTGAAGAGGCACGCAGCAATGGAGGTGAAGCAGCATGGACTCGCTGACCCAGGTGGGCTTGGGGAGCAGTCCATAAGACGACAGACAGCACATGAGAGTGAAACTGCCCCTGCCCAGATGTTGTTCTAGTAACAAGACAATGTAAATTGTGCATCAGAAAAAGAAAAAGAAGAAAAGGGCTTTACTAAAAAAAAAGAAGAAGAAGAAAGAAAGAGAGAAAGAGATAAAGGAAACCTGCAACTCAAAGCGCAGACCTCAGTGGAACTCGCCAGGTAGGCCAGTGGAACCCTGAATGGCATCTACAGAAGATAATAAGGATGGCATGATTTTGTACTCAATTCTTAGAATGGAGTAACTAGTGCTTAGTTTTGACCACAAGAGCACATAAGTTAAAAAGACTTGGAAGGCAGCTATCTGGCTGCTAATCTTACACTTCTTGGGTGCTGCCCACCTGTTTTTTGTTTTTTGTTTTTTCTGTCAACTCCGGCTGAACCAGGGTGAGTCAAGAGCCCCACAGCTACCTCTCCCTGCTGTGCTGTCTGTTTAATTGCTGGCACCATGTTGTGGTAAAACCAGTAAAAGTATTCCTGGTGCCTGTGTAGACTGGCCCAGGATGAAAAGTATACAGAAACATTTTTATACATACATGCACTTACATAAATCTATAGTTATGTTTATACATGTATATACATGTGTGCAATTCTAGTTCTTTTTAAAATTCTGTGTTGGTAAAAGATTAGTTTTTTAAAAAATATTGGTATTTGCCTTATTTTTCGTTAATATAAACATATTATTTCTCCTTTTTGTGGCTTTGGTTTTTAGAAATACCCTAGACCAAGTTCAAGCTTCAATATCACAACTAAAAGTTGTCCTTTCGGATCTATATAATAGTGCGTTTTGTTCCTTGATCTTCCTTTTTTTAAATTTTCATTTGATTTTTTTTCTTCACTTGATTTTGAATTCCACTAACATTTTTGTGATAATCTATTCCAATTCTTAAGGTAAAGTGGTTTCTTTTGTTAGCTTTTTCTTAGAATATACAATTGAAATGAAAGTGATAATTCTCATATTTTCTTTGACAAAATCTCAGAAATATGAATGTGTTTTGTTGAGAACTGCTAAAATCAGTAGATTATTCTGAGTTAGTGAGTTGTTAGCAAACGAACACAATTCTTTTGTGTCTGGTAAAATACATTTCTAATGAAGAAATGTGTCTTTCATCCTGAATACAAGCAGTTCTCCTTCCCAAGGCCAAAGAGACAATAATGTTTCCAGTTCAGGTGTGTCTTCCATGAGGAACAAAGATACCAAACCACAGACTGTTCCAGGTACCACTGTTCGGTCCCAGAGCAAAGTGTTCAGAGGGGAAGAAAAGGGATGCTGAGAAGTTTAGGTGGATTCAGCACCGAAATTCTTATGCCTATATATTCAGCTGTCTATTTTGATAATCAAAATAAGTCATCTTCAGTGAGTTAAGAGCTACTTTATAATCAAATAAAAATTAACTCTCATCTTTATAGAATATGAGCCATGTAATTTTGTTAAGTAACTACCTATATAAAAAATAACTGTGATAATTTCAACAGAATCGTTTTTCCTCAGCTCTTTGCATCTGTGGTTCTTGGGATCAGAGGAGAGAAGTCAGGTGTAATGTTCAGAATACCTGGGTTATATTTTCAATTCCGCCACTAACTAGCTGGTCCCTGCAGGTCTCAGTTAGTTTACCTGTAATGTGATCTGGGGTTGATGATACAGCACATGGCCCTCTCTATACTAACCTTCTTGTGCTTTTCTGCCGAAGCAAAAAGTTAGAATCTCTTAGCCTCATTTCACTTTGGAGGGCCATAAGCTGAGCTCTCACTTCCAGAAATATAGCTCTTTCCCCACACACCCTCCAGCTCTTTCCTCAGCTACCTACCGGATGCAGTAGACGACAAGTTCCTAGAAGAGAAGAGAGCCACAGGGTAGGAGGACACTGGGCCTCTGAATGACTGCACGGAGCAGAAATCTCACCAACCTGTGCTGGCATGTGGTGTAAGTCAGAAAGGGTTATGGTTTAAAGCTTAAGTGAAACTATAAACTCAAAGCCGTTGAGATTTGGGGGATAATCTACCTTACTAGCAGATCTAAGAAGGTTTCTTGAAGTCTCTTCTTTCTCTAAAATTTTAAAATCTACTGACTATTTTTCAGGGGGTTAAAATTCCACTTTCCCAGTGTTCTGTGCTCTAAATAAATTAGTACTATAATCAAATTTCCTAAAAATAATTCCTAAAATTACAGTATCTTATAGCCAGGTTAAGGTTTATATACTCAAGCTTTTCTTCCTATTAAGAAATGCATTTTTAAAAAAATAAACCAAAAAGTTAGATATGCTTTACCAGACTGTGCACAGGTGCATACATGCTACGTCTTCCTATTTCTATTCCTTAACTGAAATGGCTAGTTATAGAAAGGAGAATTTTAAAAAAACCAAATGTAGGCACAAAATTTTGGCTTGGTAAATATCATAAGGACATCCTTTGAGTTTAAAGGTCAAATGATGTTGGATGATGCCTACAGGCCTCCATTCTCTAAGGAAGTGTTTGGTAAACTACCTAGTCAAATAAATGCCTTAAGACACCTTCGAATGGAAACAATCTTGGGAAGTCACACCTAGGCTTGGGGCTGCTTGGATAGGATCAGGCTAACTAGGCATTGAACATCAAAAGCACCAGCAGATATACAACCAGCTCCAAAAGTCCATACCTTAAAAACTTGTGTAGGTACTGGCGGCTGCAGGGTGACCAAGAGAAGACCCCGTTGCGTCCTGCTAATGTAGGGGACATTATGTTGCCCTCAGACTTCTTGCACATGTTCCCTTCTCCATCATGGACCATGCCAAAGCTACAAGAGATAGAAATGGTTCTTTCAAAACAAAGATGGGTTTAAATTGTCTAATACATATGTTAACACTGTGGAGACTCCTCTACTTTTGTGTACTGGTCATGCAGAAATTACAGCAGTAATAGTAAAATTGGGGAGACTAGTCACATATTCATAGATCTTTCCTGAAGAATTACTATTCACTGAGCTGTTTGAAAGTACACACAAATATCAATACAGAACACTGTCCAGATATCTGCTAAGGGCAGATGCTTTCATTGCAAGAAAGCATTTTAAATGCCATGGGAAGGGCAGTTCACTTGATCTCAGTAGAGCTATAACCGTTCTGTATTTTTTCATTTCCTCTATAATCACTGCTCACTAGGGATTGTCAGAATTTCCAGTGTTTGTCAGAAATACAGATGACAGACTCCCCAGGTGTGTTTGATACCTAACACAATTTGAGAACTACTAGCCAACTGCTGTAACTCTTGGTGGTGTTGACATGTCGTCCCTAAACTCACCTGGTACTGCTCCATCTCAGTCGAGGTCTGCACCGCCAGAGGCTGTGACAACCAGACAGTGCTTGACCAGACTGCTCCCTACAGCCCTCTCGAGGAAGTGGCCCCATGGAACCTCAACAGGTGGCTATGCGTGCATTTATCTGTGGGCCTTGCTTGAACGTGAACCTGTTACACTGGATGTAAAAAATGACTTTGGGGCTTCAGCTCTAGCTTAGTAAATGGAGACATCTCAAGCTCTAGTGGCTGTGGAAACTCTTAATATGTTTCTCTATACATGTTTAAATCCTGCAATGTCAACCAGCACCCTTTTACTGTCACTTGTGTAGCTCTGCTCCCAGGAGAATCCCACTGATTGAGTTTCTACCTCCCCCCACCAAGTGATTCTTAACTTTCTAAAGATTTTGCCATCTTCAACTGCCCCAGAGGAGCACAACTTAATCCCCTGGGAAGAAAGCATGGGGGGTTGGTGGGCACTTTATACAGCTCTGAAGGTTTCCTGTTAGGGTAAATATATTTTTGGAGAGTCAACCCATTGTTGGTCATTAATAACTGATACCCATCCAAACATAATATGGTCCCACAGAGAGTAAGGTGTTGAATGACTAGGACATAGAGGAAAGGAGACAGGTAAGGAAAAGAGAGGAAAAAAAGATGGATAAGGTGGTTACCTGGATCTGGGGACCTTCTGCACCCAAGAATCCCATGATGAGTGAAGGGAGAGACACAGGGACGGGGCAGGAGGTACCAACACAGGGTGAGCGAGCTCCAAAAGGAAGCCAGAGAAGCTGTACTTGTTGCCAAGACTAAAGACACATTTTCCTACTTTACTATTTTGCTTAGAGTTATTTAATAGTATCAGTAAAAATAACAACTGATATTTGTAAGCACTAACCATTTTACTGACAGAATATTAAGCATGCTACCTAGTGTTGTTTTTTTTTTAATTAAAACTACACTACAAGCCTATAAGGTAGGTATAATATAATGACAGCTAGACTGAGGACTTGAGAGAAGCTTGTCCAGGGTCTCAGAGTCAGGACTGGAACCTGACACTCTAATTTCAGGGCCCAGGCAGGACCCATGCAATAGTGTAACTGAAGCATGATTGAAGGGTGTATCCAAGCAATTCTGGTGTGCAAACATTGTCGAATTTCTGCAGAGTTTCTACTCAGTACCAAGGGTGATGCATATGTAGTCATTTTAGCCTCCACCCATCCTCTGAAGTTCTATTAAAAGCAATCAATCCAGGCCAGAGGACCCATATGGCAGCAAAAATGTGTCATGGCTATGGAAAAGATCAGACTATAATCACATATGGGTGACCGCTTTGCAGAGAAAGTGACCAAAATGAAACACCAACATACTGACCCTTGGCCTAATATGTAGAAGACACATTACGGGCCATCAAGTGCCCTAGGTAAATTTGTTACTACTTTTGACTGCATTTCTAAGAAATTGAAAGTCACAACATCCCAGAACTGGGAACATCTTGGTCTTAAACTTTTCATCTAAGGTATTTTCAATGATTCTTTCTAGCATTAATCTCAAACCTTGCTGTGCATCGGAATATCTGAGAAATGCACAGTACAATGTGGTCATGCAAAGCCCACCCTGATAGGTTTCTGATTTTGTAGGCTGAGGGTTGGGTTCTGGTCTCTGGGTATAGTCTGATCCAGCATGGTAATTCTTATAACCACCCAAATCTCAGCCCTACTACTTTAAGAGTTGTGTTTTAAGTAGTACAATACCCATAAATTGTACTGTGGTGGATGTCTGCACATTATCATAAAAATGCCACAATGATCACATTTGATATTAACATTAATATAGTCATGGAAGAATGAATAGAAAGCATTCTGAAGATAAGGTTGGTATTTGGCAATACAGAAATATAATTAATATTCAAGTTATACATGTTAGATAATATTTTTGCTTCCATTAACCATAGCACTTTATTCAAAGTGACTATCACCCTATGTATTAATGCAATAAATATATATATTTTTTTACCTACTATCTAATAAATTTCTAAAGAACCAAGACTCTTGTTATCTGTGCTCAGAACCCCTGTGTCAGTGGACTCCCTAGTTCATAGCAGGTTCTCCACTCAAGTCTGTTGAATGAATAAAAAACAACCTTCCAGCTATAACACCAACTCAAATACCCAAATATAAACATAACTTTGGAATAAACTAGACTGGAGAATTATGTCCCATGTCAGATGCTTTTAATGACTTCGACAGTAACTACTTGAGTGATTCAATTACATCAACAAATATTTCTTCGTTATTAATGATATAAGCAGATGAACAACCACTTATGTTTAAGTATCGATTATCTCAGGCTATTTAAATAGCAGGGGTTAAGGGAATGAGAAACTCTCTAAGGAAACCAGGGATCTATTTAATAGAGATAATAAACCATGTCCTTGGCCTGATGGTAACCACTGGTAGGACCTAGATACCCAGGGCTCTGAGGCAGGTTTTCTCAAGAAAACCATTTCATAAATGGTTTGACTTTGGGCAAATTACTTAAGTCTCTGAGTCTCAGTTTCCTCACTTATAAAATAGGATAATAAAACCTTCCTCCTTAATTTCAAAACTTCTGTCCATCGCTCTTATTCAGATTGGTCTTCGTCAAATCATTTAACACCCAGATGTCATTTGTATATATATTAATGCATTTGTGTGTGTGTTCATATATGTGGGTTTGGCCAAAGGTCAACGGGTTTCAAAAACTTCTTGGACACAGGAACAAACAAAATAACTGCAAGAGAAAGGACAACAGATAAGTTTGGTAAGAAGTGGCCCTCTAAGTGTTGGGGTTCCTTGGAGAGCAGCCTGACAGTCACCAGAGTGATGGTCTCTGTGGCACAGGCTTGCCCTGATATTTTACAGATCCTTCCTGTTGCCCAGCGCCTCCCGGATCAGGCGGGAGGGGCCCAAGTCGATGACAGAGCACAGCCACAGACTGCTGGGGTGTACATATCACCACCAAATGCTCCAAAGGCACCGAACATCACCAACTTGAGGCGAATGGTGTTAGCAAGGCAATTCTGCTCCTTTCAAGACTTCCCTGATATTCCCTGACTGTGTCTTTGGCAATGTCTACAGCCCTCATTCTCATTCTTTTTCGTGCCATGTTTATTTTATTTTTCTGTTAGACACTGGGAAGCCATGGATCACTAGTCCTTTCATAGAATCCTACATGATGCTTTGATGGCAAAAAGCAAATTTTGACCGGAGGATAGATCCATAAATGCTGGAAAAGGTGGGAGACAAAATGATAGATCATGTATACTTTTAAGCACAGTCATGTGTGATAATCTGGTCTTAATGGTCTGAAATGATAATGCAAATTAAGTATTTTATTGTATACAGTATGTATACAATAGGGATGTTCACCTCAAGTAATACCACTATAATCATGCCTGCACACACCTGCTAAGGATCTCATAGGTTCCACTTGTTTTGCAGGTGCAAAGCTAGGTAAGACCAGGCAATCTACCCTGGTCACCCAAGGCCATGGGAGAACTGCAATGTATGCACGTCCCATGGCGTTACCCACTAAATGGCAAGGCTTAGTCCCTTTGCAAGTGGGAATTTTCAAATCGATGACATATTCTCCAAAATGTGTAATTCAGTCCTCAACATGTGTTTGCCAATTCTTCAAAACTTGCATGTAGTAAACCACATATTCCATGTCATGTGATTTAATGTAACCAGGGAATTCTCCCTGCCCCACCAGTTTAAGAGCAATCCTGACTCAATCCCACATACAAACAGGGAACACACATCCTTGCTTCTGGTTCCATTCTTTCTTCCTCCTTTTTCTAATACAAATCTAAATGCTGGTCCGTAGCAATTTCTTTTTTAGGTCAGATTCCCCAATATAAATCACAAGCTGTTTTTCAGATGAAAACAACTAAATTCAGTAGAATAAACTGGCTGGTCATTAAGTGAATTTTTTTTTTTTTTGAGTTAAAGGTTAGAAAACCTATGGCTGAAAACATGGTGGGGTACTCCTCCACTTTAAACAATGTCCTCTGAATGCAAACAAAACTGAAGAGGTGAAAGTCACCTGTGAATATGGTGTTTTACAGACTTAACAGATCTAAACTGTCTTTTAATTCTTAAGGTGCCAAACTCTAAAATTCACTCTGCTTGGAGCTCATTGTCAAGGGTAAGATAAAGACATGCTGTTGATGCTATGATGTTTGACTCATATATCAAACTGTCAGTCCCTTCTTTAAGAACAATAGTTATTAAATGAACTGAATAAACGTGCTTGTCTTCAATTCAAGTAAAATTCACAGAGTTTGATTACCGAGTCTCCTATTCCACAGCCTCTCTTATTTGATATATTTTGAAACACTCTACATCTGTTCATTTGCTCACTCCCCATCTTACTGCCCCCACCCCATTCATTTACATTCACTGAATACTCAATATAGTCTACCTGATGAGCCAGTGAAGGAAAACGAGAGATTGTTTTGAATGGTTTCTATGGCTTGAGCTACAGAAGAAATTGCACTGCACATTTATAAAAAGTGCTCCATAAAAAGAAGATATTAAAATTATTATTGTATTATTGTGATTCCTATTATTATCACCCATTTTGGCATTCAGCATCTGCAATTCATTTGAAAAATCTTTTATGTATATTTCCTATTTCAGTAGGATCAGGAGCTATTTCATTGGCAAATTGATTCTCACAGTTTCCAGTTCCTCCATCTCTTGCACAATGACTTCTAAATATCAGGTGCTCAAAAAGGAGCTGATCATCCTCTGGAGACTAACCCTATAAGGAGTGGGATTCCCCCTCATCCAAATCTAGAGACCTTTCCCTCTTCCCACCTATCTTCTCACTTGCAAGTACAAACACTTATCTCTTGTTTAGGAGAAATTCTTTTTCCACCTGGACTCAGCCCAGGTGATAAAAGGAAATACTACTAGTTGACTTCAAGAGAAAATAAAAGGAAACACCGGTAGTTGTTGATACTGAAGACCAAGAGCCCAGTTTTGGATGTATCAAGTTTAACTTCAGTTAAATTCACCACCTGCAACTGCTAGCCCTGCCAATGCCTGTATCTCAACTGCTTATCTAATGCCAATTTGCTCAGCCCTCTGTGACTTAAATATTTCTTACCTTGATTGTTTAATTAAATTCAGGTATGGTTCAGAGGACAGCAAGAGCACCATGTCGTTAAAATAATGAGAGTTTTTGAAGTTTTAACTCTAGTAGTCTATTAAAAATACAATTATGATGTAACTGAAAGCTTTATGAAGTGTAGGTGCAATTTTCTGGGCACTGAAAAAGTCAATCATTACCTGTAATGATGAGGGACCAGTAATGGGATATACAGTTTCACTTTCAGGTCATCGGTTCACACACAGTCCCAGCCTGCAGGGCCTCCATGCAGTTGGTTCCATTACACACAAAGGCACACACACGTGAACATACACAAACAGACACGCACATACATATGCTTTGGTCGGGGTGACATGAATGATCCCAGTTCACCTTCTATGAAGGGGATGGAGACCAAATCACAAATATCGCCTTTTGCAAGTTTTGTGATTTTTGCAAGTAAAATTGGGGTTTAAGTAAAAAATAAAAAAAATTATAATTCCTGGTTGTGCATTTTCTGGGAGAAATTTCAAGTACAGCTGCAGTATCACAGGAAAACACCTGCATGACCACTGTTGGTGTTCATATTAATCAGGGCAAAGTAGGAAGTTAGCAAGTGGGTCCATTAAAAGAATTAATAAATGTGCCTCAAGGTAAGGCTGCTAACAGCATTATTAGCCAAGAAATCTTATCTAAGTTTCTACAAGTAACTGATAGATACATTTCTTTCTACAGGAACAAATGTAAGCTTTTCTCATGGAAAGATACCATGGATGACAAGCCACCTGTTGCTGAGAGGTGCTTGCCCAGCACCAGCATCTGTCTGTGCTAAACCACCAGGCTCCTCGCTCACCCTGACGCAGCCCCATTTCAAAACCAGCAACGCTGGGAGGCAAAGCATCTCCTACTGGGTCAAACCTCCTGCAGAGCTTGCACTTCCCAAACTCTGCTCAGCATACCTGTCAAAAAACTCCTCTCTGGGTTCTAAAAGCCACATAGGGGCACAAACTTAAGAGTTAGAAGTTAACAGTAGGAGGGCTTGTCACTGCCCTCAGTCAGCTGGAGTCCCCCAACAGGAGCTGACCATGGAAGGAGATTAGCTCGCAGGACAGATGAGCAGGGTCGACAGAAATGTCTGCAGTTGTATGTGCATCTGTGAGCAGGAATGTAAGGGAAGAACAGGGTGAGGAAAGTGTAAACACACGCATTGAATGTGCAGAACGAGGCACTAAAATAAAAGAAAAAGTGCCTAAGTGACAGACAACATTTACTATTTGTCAATGACGTTCTCCTTGGATATGTGTGAATTCCCCTCACCGGCTTGACCTAATGAATCACAGCATAATGAATAGGAATTCCATGGTAACCAACTAGGAGGGAAGGACCCTGGGCTCCACCCGCCCATGGACATGCACTTACTTGTGTCCAGACTCGTGGGCTATGGTGAAAGCCAGTCCAAGGCCTGTATCTTCGTTAATCGTACAGCTGCGATATTTACTACACATTCCACTTATGGGCGCAAACCCTACAGGCATAAAGACCAAAAGAACAGATAGCAGTTTGTAACGAAATAAAGGAACAGGGTGTATTATATAGGCCTATCTAGCCCCCATTGTTCAGGGAAATTTGGTTCTCATCCTCATCATGTTGAAACTCTTGGAGAATCACAGAACGGGCTGTTAACCATGTGGGAGAAGGGGATCTGTTCTCTCAATATGGAAACTATTCAGGGCTCCATGAAATGTTCAAGTCACAGATTATGACTTAGACACAGTAGAAGAGGGGTTTCTCAGCAGATAGAGGAGAATTTATGCTTTCTTCCATGAATATCTTTGTTCTCAAAAGATGGAGTAAAAAAGCGCTGTAGGGAATGGGTGTGTCAGGAAGTCCCAAGACCACCCCAGGTCCCAGAATTTGCCTGGAGGACTCACAGACTCAGATTTTTTTTATATGCATGGGTATAAATTACTATGGCAAAAGGATAGAAAGAAAAGCTAGCAAAGGGAACAAATACTGTACATGGGAAAAGTTTGGGGGAACCAGGCATGAGATTCCAGAGCCCCCTTCCCATAAAGCCACACAGGACATGAGTAATTCCCCCAGGAACATGTATTGACAGCAAGTGTAGACTGTTGTCCCCCAGGGAAGCTCATTAGAGACTCAGGGCTCACGGGTTTTATTGGGGGCTGATCACATAAGCACCCTCTGCCGGGCATGGAGCCAAATTCCAGACTCCCAGGAGGAAAGCAGGTGTTCCATGTAAATTGCATTATTTATACAAACAGTTTTGGCACAGTAAGCCACACTTATCAGGTAGAATGGCAGGACTCTTCTTGAAACCTAAGTTCTCAGAGGTCAGCTAAAGGTCAGCCTTGTAAGCAAACCTTCCTAAGTACAAGCAGTCAGGTTGCCCTATATTAAACTGAGTCTTATCTGAATGCTTTTGATAATAAAGGGTCTTCCTCCCTCAGATTCCGGGGGGGAAATGGAGAGTTTGGGGAAAATGTCCAGGGGAACCGTAGTCAGTAGCACACTATGCTTTACAGTAAATATTTGGAAAAATGTCAAAATACTGCCTCTGAGATCTACATAAATACTCAAAATATGCTACCATTGAGACATTTACAGAGAAATTTTGAAAAGTGGGAATACGATATAGTTGTAGTATCTCTATAATATTCATAAATATACCACCTTGGCTACATATGGAGACACCCTTGACTCTACTGACCCCATTCTCCCAGGAAGGAGAGATGAAAGAAATTATTTCTTAAGTTAGAAGAGATAGGAACTCTTGAATCTGTGAAGAACATTCCCTTGAGAAATTTGAGAAATAATGAGTTTTGATGAGTAAATGCATACTTTTAGGTTTGGTCAAAGTTCATAAAGGGATGCAATTTTCTTCTTTGCAATTGTATGCAGCAGCAGCAACTGCTTATAGATTTGGAATGAGTGTCTGGGAAGACACTCAATATGTAAGAGCACGGAAGGGGCACAGCACATATGTGGTCCTCAAGACTCTGCCGGATGATCTTACCCAAAGTATCACAGGGCTCATTCTTCCAGGAACATATGTCCAGACCAGTTAGTAAGATGGCATGGTCATGGCGACTTCCATCCTTCCCCATCAATCCAGACTGCCACTGGCAGAAGCTACTTAAAGTGTGGTCTGCGTGATGGCTTATCACAAGCCCTGGCTATGCAAGAGAGACCAAGATCACCAAGATAACAGAAAGAAAAGACAATATAATGCAATTATTACCAGCATTGGCATCACAGCAAACTCTCAGTAACTTGGATTTCAAATACGTAGATGGATGCAAATGGTACATGTGTGAATTTATCCATTTTATGTATTAAAACGCAAAAGTTCTGTTATACATAAAACCATACAGATTCAGTGTGGACACTTATGATCCTTTCTCTAGTTTGCTAGAACAGTTGGGATGTATTTAGCTGAATGCAATTTCAGTGACCCAATAAAGATTATTTCTGTGTAAAAAAATTCTTCATTTAAAATCTTTGTAAAACAATTTGCAAAATTATATAAGACAATGGGATCATTTGTATGTGACTAAACACATACAAAAAGCACACCTAGTCATTGAATGTTTATTTCATTACCAAGTTGAGCAAGGGGATTTACAACTGATTTACAACTGATAGTCCTTTTACTATTTATTATTGGAGTGTTAAATTACGTCACTATAGAGGCAACATTTTTATGAGAAGAGGCTGATCAGTTTGGATATAGCTTTATTTCTAGAAAATAGACTGGAACTAGAAGGAAACTATACAGAAGACATTCAACCACATTCACGTACACCAAGTTCTAATAAAGCAACAGTGAAATATCAGAAACATGAACTTTTGGGAAATGGAGAATTTGGGGGTGGAAGGAACATCGAGCAGGGCGGATGCAACGAGCTGTTTGAATCTTATTTATAGGAATGCTCTATTTTCCTGTGATGGTCAGGGAAAATCTGATTAAATTCCTCAATTTGAGGACAACTAGTTTTAAGGCTTTCGTGACTAGAGTGTCATGCTGGAATTCTTATCCCTTAGTCACACAATATATTTTCTCTGTACAAGTTTCTGTCTCTCCAGAAAGCCACAAGTACACCTGAGTTAGATGTTGTACATCAAAACCGGGACATGCTTTCCATTCTTCAGCTGGTGATTTCCAGGAAAAACTTGGTTAATTAAAATTAACACAGGTGTACGATCACAAGATAACCTCACCTATTCTTTGCAGCTTGGAGGAATTCCAAGGTGAAAATGATTTAATACAAGGAATAATTAACCTGTCACCTGAGAAACCCTGCTGGCTCTGCACCCACCCTCTCAGACACACTCACACAAAAGACAATGAGGTTGTATCTTCTTGACTATTCAGGCTAGAAATAGGCTTCTCCTTGCTACTCCTACCCTGCCCAGCAAACGAACAGAGCCCAAGAATATTAAAGCCTGCAGGCATCTTAGATCCTATAATCTTAGATTTCATCTAAAAACCCTTTGTTTTATAAATAAGGAAACTATTGCTAACAGGAGATTCTGCCAAGACATCAGCAGGGGTGGGACTGCATGCAGGGTACCTGACTCGGGTCCCAGGTTCAGTCTCCCACGCCCAGGCAATGATAAGCTTGGGTCAAAATAAAAGCAAGAGCCTTGATGGCTGAGACACACACTATTATTTATGCCACAAAATGTTCATATACATCTTCTTTGTGAACTGAAGTTCTATGTACGGGCATTTAGACATAGACTATGGAATGGAAGCAAAGGAGATGCTTTTACCAAATACTGCCAAGGTCCAGGATAACATGGGTTTTTGTATGGAAATGAGAGAAATGTGCTCAACACTGTAGAATCTCTATGAAAATGAAATCCGGGGACTAAAGGTGGTGAGGGTTAGTGGGATCAGCCTTAGGATTTGGGAGGCAATAGAGCAAGGCAGTGCAGTAATGCAGTGCTACACAGTCCAATTTAATTTCTACGCTACTGGACACATTCAGTCTTCCAGCAAAAGGCAGGAAGCGCTCAGTTCCACCTGGCATCCTGAAAGCTCACGGTGGCTGAAGACACCTTCTGTACTTTGTCTTCCAGTGTGTTTCCCACCCATGTATTAAAGGTAGCTTCTCTATTCCATTTTCTCATAAGGCAATTACATGAGTATTTCTTACTCCCTCTGCACAAAAATGTAAAATGTCAAACAACTATTAAAGGAACTGACAAGCAACTCATTACATTAGACACAAATTATTAAAACTTTTTGTCCCTGAGGGAAAGAGAAGTAAAGAATCCATGTTAAGGAAAACAAAGCATTATTTTGCATTTATTTTTCTGGGAGAAAAGTTGCTGGTTTCAAAGACAGAATACCTGTTCTTCTTCTAGAAGAATCAGACCCACAATTGCAATGTTGATGTTTCCTCCTATTGTTCCATCTTTGAATAAAGCAGACACCTGGAAAAGACAGGTAGTCCATATCAGTCTGCATATGTGACACCATGTCCCCCCAGGCCTCAGCCTGCATGGAGTCCGATGCTGAAAGCCAATGCCTGTGTTCTTTAGTGACATGGCAACACTATGTTTCTTTTACTGCCAGACAGACAGATGTAAGAATATCTATAGACCAATAGACCAACTGTTGAATCCTTGTCGTAGCTGCCTGGGAGTGAAAAACTGAAGTTTGGGGAGAGAGGTTCCATCTCTTCTCAAATACCAATGTAGGAAAGGCAAGGTCTCTGAACTGCTGTGTCCTCAATTAAATAGAATACAGGACTTTTTACTCCTGGTGATAACTACATAGGTAAGTACTCCCCAAGCTCTCCTGGAAAAGGATTCCGGAAATATAAAAAATGATAGGAAAAGACCAACAGGACATGAAAAAGAAAGGAAAATTTTAAAAAATGATCAAAGAAAGAAGCAAACATTTGAGATGATGATCAAAGATGTAGGAGTGAATGTTGAAGTGGCATCTGGGACAGTCCACTGTCCACTGTAATGACAGTCCACTGTGGGGTGCAACAGGGAGGTGACTGTGCACTAAGATACCCCTCACCACTCTACACTTGAGGCATAGAAAGATTAGAAAAGCTCTAGAGAATAGGGGTGACACTTGCACAAATCAGAGCACCCTGGTCCCTGCTGTCCTCAGCCCTGTGGATGTGCAGTGGTAAATACCCCAGTGTTACCATCTCCCTCACTTCCCTCAGAGATCGTAAACCACATGGGTCAAACTACCAATAATGGCACTAGCAATGTGGCATCATGGAAATATAAAACACATTCAGTGGTACTCTGTTTATTGAGGTAGCACATAAAATAGATTTTAAAAACAGTGTTATCACAACTATTTTGTGTGACCCAAGATTTTGTCTTCTGTTATCTAGTCACTTAGGTGACATGAGGCTTAGCTGCCTCTTACTGCTCTTCCATAATTGCTATAGCTGCCAATCTGGGGACAGACAGTCTTGATCTGAGATGACACTCTAAACGGCTATACTATTTTTCTGTTTCTCTAGGTAAAATGATGTACACTCAATATTTGGACATTAACATTTCTAAAATGAGTATTTCTATATAACTATCTGAAAATCACACATACAGTGGCGATAAACAGATTTATGGCACTAAAATGTCTCATCGGACTCTTTTAAATTTCTGGTAACTGAAGGCACCAGTACATCAAAGCAGGTTCCTGGTTTGCAGAGAAGATCAAGCTGTTCATCCTCCTTAATTTATTCTCTGAAGTTCTAAAATGGCTCTTTTGAAGGGAGCAGAACTAAGCTGAAGGAGTTATTACAGATAAAACATTTCTACATATGAGCCATAAATCCGTAAGTAAAAAGCAGAACGTAAAACACACATGTGTGCACACATGCCCTATTAGGTGTAACTACGCACTCAGCCTCGACAAGACAAATGTTCTTACCATGTTGAGTATTGTCAGTACATAGGTGGTGATATTTTCATGACCGTGGTTTTGCATCATCTTTTTGTCAACCACCACCAGTGTCTCCACGTTCAGCTCTTTATTCCTGTGGGACTTCAGAAGAGAGCGCCTGTGCCGTGAGCGAGGCTTATACTCATCAGGCAAGATGAAAAGGTCTTCCTTGGGAGGCTTGGGCATG
Organism: Mormoops blainvillei; assembly: GCA_004026545.1. Lineage (NCBI taxonomy): Eukaryota > Metazoa > Chordata > Mammalia > Chiroptera > Mormoopidae > Mormoops > Mormoops blainvillei. The sequence continues at coordinate 48,255 of PVJD01005487.1, read as the reverse complement.
TCTACAGAGGACACATGGAGAGTGAATGAAAGCGAATTCATCATACAGAATGGGTAGTGGGACTTGTTTGATAGAAATTGAATTTAAAAAGTGAGTGTTCAGCTGCCAGAAGAAAGCGGGGAGGGAGGAAGGGATGGAGGAAAGAAGGGGAAGGGATTAGTCAAAGAACGTGTATGAATGACCCATGGACATGCGATAGTGTGGGGATGGACTATGGGAGCAGGGGTTGGGCTGGGTGGAGGAGGGCAAAGAGGGGAAAACTGGGACAACTGTGACAGAATAAACAAAAATAAAAAATTTAAAAATTAAATTAAAAATTAAAAAAGGTGAATGCTCATGATATGAACCATGCAACCCTTCAAACTTTATGAAGGAAAATGTGTGTTAAAGTGGAACAGTCAATTCACTAAAGTCCAAAGAGTCTAGATGTCGTGGAAATCATTGCTTTATTTACCTTTGCATGATTGTGTTCTGATTTCAAACAAGAGGGGATCATTTTTGTTCTGAAGTATAGCATCTAGAAGCACAATGCTCAGAGCGTATTAGCGTAAGAATTCGTGGAATGGGCTATGCAAAAGAGTTATTGACAAAACAATACAACAAAGAATTACAAGAAAGAGTGCTCCCCTGCACCGTTTTCTTATTTGAAAGCTCTTTGACTGGTTCGCCTGTAGTGTTTCAAGCAGGCTCTAAACTACTTGAGACAGATCAACCTCAGTTCAGAGTTGACTTTCCTAGAAAGTGCCATAAATATTTACTTAATCAGAAGACAAAATATACTCTGTCCTCTTGAAGTAAACCACTTAAAAATAGTTTTGGCATTTATAATCAGTAAGTTAACCCTAGATTAAAAACAATTCAGTTTAATGGATGTCTTAGAAAACATGGTTAGAATTGTTTCGTGTGAAAGTAGATTTCAAAATACTCACATACTTAGCATCCACAAACTACCCCATCTCTATTTATGGGCCACACTGCTAGAAGATGCTTTTTTGTCTGACTGGTACCCACATCAAATGCATTTTGTCTCTCTTTGCTAAAATACTTTCAAGCCTGAATAAACCATTCGGAGGATAATAATTACACCAGCTAACAGTCATCAATTCACTATTAACATTGATATTATTTACATAGATGTGAAGTCTACCTGAAGAGCTGTTTGTGCGTAACTAATTCAGTCTCTACAGCAGCCTTGGTAGGGAAGAGACACAAAGGCTCAGGGAATGAACATAACTTGCTCACTGTCCCTCCTTAGAAAGTGTTGAGCATGCGTTTCGGATTTGTCAGTGTGCTCCTAGAGCCTTTGGTCTTAAATTTCACCAGTGGAAAAATGCTTGTGGAAGGAAAACAGACACAGCATAGGAACACAGCAGTTTACAGGTCCCTGGGAATAGGTATGGGGGCAGAAGCACTGGGAAAGCCGGGGAAGGTTATCTTACTGGCCAGGGTTCTGGCAAGCCCCTCAGAGCAAATCCCTTGCTCTTCAGGACGGTAACTGCAGCATTTTCTGCAAAAACCTAAGTCCCATCTCGAAACCCAGCAGCAGTGCCGGCAGCCAGAAGCAGCAAGCTGATTCATGAGCCCGAGGTTCAGGGTCATGATTGATTTTAAGCAAGTCAGTCTGCCTTTGTTTGCCCTTTTCCACAAAGAGGTGCCTAAACACAGAAAAATCTCTCATTTTCTGAAAAAGAGACTCTAATAGGGATGACTCTTTCAATTGTGAACTCCACTGAACCAGAAGGCCAGGGTTCCTCCAGGGAAGTTTAAAGCCTCGTGGAAAATCCATGCATGGGTAAAAGGGGTTTGAGAATTAAATGCATCAACCGACAGTCAACATGTGTCAGTTTTACTAGTCACACAGCCCACAACCACTCAGGGGTCCCAGGGTACATAACTGCATGTGCCCAGCAGGGAGGGGACAGAAGTGGCTGGCAAATTAGATGGCACGGCAGCGCACTGTAACTATCCCTAACGTCTTCCACTGACAAGATGCCTTTTTGTGGCCATTTCCTTTTCTAGTTTTATTATGGAAACAACAGCTGTTTTGTCCTATTCTAAATACAAAACTCATTGTACACTTTAACAGCCTTTTCAAATAACTGCCAACAGATCACCAATATTGAGATTCTACAATACCTGCTAAGGCAACATACACATACATATGTTTACATAGACACACACACCTGTTCACAATACGCATACATGGCATACCAAACAGAATAATTTTATTGTGCTACAGGCACAGCTATGCCTTAGCCGCTATTGGCCTGGGTGACTCAAATCATCTCTAGATAAGAATGAAAGGGTCACATTTATTTCAGAATGGTCAGCACTGTTGGGTTTTCTCAGGGCCTATGGCATTTGCTTCAGAGAGGTGAAGGCAACCTGTCAAAGAGGTGAAGACAGCCCTCCTCATCTCTCCTACCCAGACCAGCTTTTCTTTGCTGATACATGAAATGTGTCTTGCACTGACCACACCCGCACCACTAGTCCCACCGGCCTGCGTCCTGGCTCTGACCTTATCGAGGCCTTACCTCCCGACCTTGTCCGGAGCCTGCCTGGCCCCATCCTCTGCCCCTCCCCCTCTGCCTCTCCCTGCCCAGGTGTCCCTAGGCAGGTATTGCTGATAAGCATACCCTGCGGTGCTGTATTAACCACCGAACCTCTCTCTTACCTGACTTTCTCAGGCTGCTGTTCAGCTGTCTTTGTTCTCAACTCTGTTCTCCAGGCTGCCTTTCTTAAGGCGGAACCGAGCACACTGACTAGGTCAATTCTGGTTGCATTTGAATGTAGCTTAAGACTTTTATTTACTGGAGGATATGAGTTCAGATGACACACAGGTGATCGTTCTTTCATTGCAGGTGCCAGCTGGTTATGGGTCATTCACTCTATTCCACAGTATTTATGGACGTGCCTGACATGCCCTCCTTCTATTTTAGGGTGCTGTGTATAGCAGCCCAGGAAACCGAACAACAGAGAAAGATGGGGCTGGGGAAAGATGGGTTCATGGGAGGAAGGCTTGTTGAAGCGGTGCTGGAGGGGAAAGCTCAAGGAAGTAAGGAAAATTCTAGAAGACACTGAACTCCTATTCTTGAATTTGTAAGAGGTTCCTACATAAAATCTAAACAACACATCACCACCTAAATATTCATAACAAAAAAAGACTTTGATAAAGTCTTGGTGATAAACTGTAGGTAAATTATGTCCTGCATAGACTATCTTTTGATGTGGTGGGTCAAGTACATAAATATTTATAGAGATAAATTACCTCAGCAGGAAAACTATGCGGGCTTTAATAAATCTAGACCTCAAAAATATAGAATTACTGAACAGACATGTCAGGGTTCTTTTGAAGATGTCTGGTGGATTCCGTATTCCTCAGCAGTGTGTCATTTAATCTGCCCAGGAAACAGCTCTTTAAAAAAAATGAAAACATCTACCATTATCTATCCTTCTACCATGAAGAGAGATTTTATACTGGACATACAGGTAACGGGCTCTCATTGGAATCATCACTTAAGTTATAAAGGATAGTTAATAAATGCCACCTTGGGGACAGGCATACTTTGATGAAAATTTAAAATATCCCATCAGCTTACGTAAATGTTAAAATTATTGAATACATAAAGAAAATCGCCCTTACATACATTTCTTGCGTCTTCCACAGAAATGCTGCTTTTGTGGGTGCCTCAGGTTAAAGCGGCCGTGCACGTGCTGGTTTTCGTCATAGAAGGGGTGGCGACTTTCCAGCTCTCGCTGTCTCCGGACCATCATTACCTGGCGTGCCCTCTGAGCCCGCAGCTCTGTGGATCTCTTATATAGAATGTGGGAGGGAGGCCCACCCCCAGCTGAACCATTAAGCCTCCCTTCTAGGTGAGAAGGAAGTGGCTTTAGGAAGTAATCTGCTTCTTGTGTTCTTATGATGCCTGACTGGAAAATAGGGGAAAAGAAAGAAAAGACAATCATACTTCCAGCTGAAGACACAGCCAGCTCCACAAGCATTCTTTTTTTATTCTTTACAAGCATGCTGTTCCCACACTCTGTTCCCTCTTGAGAACATATGCTGAAAGGTTCACACATCTGGATTGAGATTTGCAAATGGGAAAGCCCATTTCTGCGCTCTTCCCACATGCAACCTTTCAGGAAGGTATGTGTGGAGATGTTCCGTGACTTGCCTCCAGCAAGAGAGAGCACACAACGTACTAAGGTCAGTGAATTTTAACCAAATAATGGAGGAGAAAGCACACATACACAAAATTAGATATTAGCATGGGTCTCGGTGTGTGGAGAGGTTCCCAAATAAAAAATACAATTAAAGTCCTGAGAGAGTAATTTGCAAAACTCTTTAAACTTGAATTAATGTGATTATTTTCTATGAAATTGAAACTTAAAATTAGTCCCATAGTCCAGAAGAAAGAATAAAATAATTTCTTAGGGAATCAGGAAGATCTTCCTAAGCCAAATATTAATGAAATAGGAAAGAACTGGCATTATAGAAACACTAGAAATGTCTGTACGGCATAACACAAAACTAAAGTAGTGTGAACAACACTAAAAATGTCTTAAAGAAGGCAAAATTGAGACTTTGTACCTTTTAGAGTGACAAATACTTTTAATGTTTGATAATAACAATTGTTGAAGAATGTAGGAATGAACAGTCCATGTGACACTATGGGAAAGTACAAACTGGGACCAGACCCAGGAGCTGGGCCACTATAGCCATCACCATTGAAAATATACAGCTCAGTTCTAAGAATTTACCTTCTTAAAATCTTGCCAAATACTTCCTGTAGACACATCTCCGATACTGATAAATATTTATGAATGTATATTGCAGCATTTTAATAGTGAAAATGTACAAACAAAAAATAGTAAAGACAAGAAATAATTTAAGTGCTTACCAATTAATTCAGAGTAATTTTTTAAAGTACATTTATATATTTGTAGAACACATGCCATTAAGAAAGATGGTGCAATTATGTACTTATGATAATCATAATAAAGGATTTTTTCTTGAGCTCCCAAGGCTGACCAATATGTTATATCCTATATAACTTATTTATCACTCGCAGTGGCTCTGTGATGGTGGTGTCATTATTACCCTCCTCTTGTGCATGAGGAAACAGAGAGGTAGCGTGGTTAATGTGTTCAAGGTCACCTGGCTAGGAAATGCAGTGTAGGAATTTGAACACAATCAGAGTGAGTTCAGAACCTGTAAGTTTTAGGTTTACAAGGTTTCCAAAAGGTATTAAACTTTTTAAAAGTATATAATAAAGTACATAGTTGAACCCAGCTGTGCTCATTTTGAAAAGCATGCATCTATACTTAGGGAGTTTTCCTGGAAGAACTGATGAGGACTTGTCAGTGGTGGCTAACTCAGGGAATGAAAGCGGAGTAGGAGGGGTCAGAGAGGGGAATTCCACTCTCACTTTTATTTCCTTCTGTCTGTGTGCAGTATTGCTTTAAAAAACTCAATGGCATTGCTGGACCACAGAATTACAGATGAAGTTTAAAAATCCTTACAAAATGTAAATAAACATGGCCATACAGTCAGAATACAACTAATTACTCCTAAAGAAATGTCAGGTACCCTTTAAAACTTTCCAATACTGAAATTCCCAGAATTACAATTGTGCTGATTGCCTCCCACGTTGTTTTGATAATTTAGTATATGGACACCTGTCAGGGGCTCAGAGATGCTGCTGCATGGGCGCCTGTTCTGAGTGGGCCTCTGACTGAGGAGCCCCAGTCTGATTCTCATTCAGGGAGTACTTACTGAGCATTCCTGCCACCAAAGGAAGCTCTGTGTTGGGCTGGGTTGTTCTGCATGAATCTGAATATTTGTACAATGTAGGATGGTAGGAATGGGGAGCTTCCTCTTAGAAACTGGGACGGGGCCAAATATAACTCTGGGGGACAGTAGAGCCAGGGATTGGAGATATAAGGAAAGGGAGGCCAGGCTTACGGTGTATTCAGAGATTAAGCATTGGCCCTAGTGTTCCTGCTGGCAGGACAAAGGTAAATTTGGTAAATTATCAGTGAAGCTATCAGCACCATGGGGGGTGGACCTCCTGGGGCCCGAATGCTACCTCACTGTGGAAAGAGAAATACATGGAACTTATGTTCTGGATCACAGAGGAGGAGGCAGGCTCTCACGCTAGGTTCCACGTGAGTGACTTGGGAATCTTTCTTGCTTTCTGGAAATCTACCAGCTAAGCTAGGATACAATAATGCTTTAAAGTTTGCAGTTCTATCAAGAAATAGACAAGTAGGAAATTAAATAATATTCAAAGCCAGTTGGGCTTCACCCAATTGTCATTTAAACTAACCTAGAAGCAGCAGGACTATCATGAATGTGTTTGGTCTCATGTAATAACACTGCCCAAAGAGGTTTTGCACTCTATTGAATGTAACTAATTTAAGTATTAAACTCGAAAAAAGAACATTTCATTTTTTTGCTTAAAATAAGCTTTTCTGATATACAAAAAATTCCTTGCTTTTCAAATCAGCCTTTAGAAGACCATTAGCTCTTCAATGTCCTCTAGAGTAGATATTATTCGGCATTTCTGGTGCAAGCCCTCACGGACTTACAGGGATGGACCAGGTAAAGCAGACACCCCAGGTATAATTCAGTTATCATCCAATTCTATATTATCGCCTGTGTGACCTTGGAGGTTTTACTTAGCCTCTCTGTGCCATTCTGTCATCTGGGCAGTGGATATAAGGACAGCCACTTGCCATGAGTTTGTAAAACTTAACAGTAACGTATTTTAAAAACATAACTTGCACTAAATGTGCAAACAAAATCTGCTGAATTAATGAAAAAAACAGTGTGAAATATACTTCACCCTGAAAATTTAGGAGGCTCAGAAGACTTCTCACTGTGCAGTATGAGGTCTCCCTGAGGCTTGGGTGTCGGGGAGCCTCATGAGCACGATGGCCCCAACCACATCTTTGCTTCTCTGGTTGGATCACTTACCCTTTACACTCTTTCTGGCTTCTTCACCTATCTTGCTGCATTATTAGCTTGCAAGTTTATTTAAAAGATTAGACAAATCATGGAAGATTAATGTTTTCTCCTTATCAAAGTTTTCCTCTGCTTAATCAAAAATATTTATTTGGAAACTCATAAAATGTCTAGTGTGCACCTGCCCACAGTAACCACTGAGATGTCAGCGGGGTGGCTTATTAACCAGGTTTCAGAGAAAGTCAATGTCCTCCAGGTTTTGCAAAGGAGCTCTCCCTGGGCCTACATCTCTCATGGCCAATTCTGTAAATCATTTTACATTGGGAAGCCTACCAAACACTCATGCTGAATTTATAAGGAAGGAAAAAATGTGTGTTATGTTACTGCAGAGAAAATGCTGCTTTTGAGCAATGTAAGTAAAGAAAATGTTGAAGCTTGAAAGTAGGATGTTTACTGCATTTTATGTGTTGTTATCCACAATTAAAAGTTGGCAGAGTTATATTAATGTGTATCTATTTATAAACACTGTCTATAAAAGTTGCATAAATCAAAAAATAAAATGGAAATTAGGAAAAATAAATAAATGTCCAGCCACTGAACCTGTCTCTCCTACAGTGTTAAGAGGTCCTCACTGAATTGGTTCTGAAATTGTCTCAGATGACACCAGAAGCTCTTCTCAAGGCAGCTGGCTGTCAATAAACACAGCGAAAACATGATCAGTCTGGTTAAGGGAAACAGGCATTTTAATTCCATACTAATTTCATTTTTACTCTCCTTTGTTTTTCTCCAAGTGTTATTCATTTTGAGACTATTCTACTTATTCTAGTCTTCTGAGTGATATCTCAGAAACGCAAGAGAATGAACATTTATAGAACTTTTACAGACCAGACTCTGCTTTTTATGTTCTAATAACCTCAGAGTCACACATGAACCTGGCCCAGTGCCAGCCCCTCACTTGCCAAGGTCCCAAGACCACAGTAAGTCTCGTCACATGACTATTTGTGATCCTTCAAAAATGAAAATTCAGCCAAAATCTTCTAAGAAGCTAAACAACCAAAAGGTTCTCTCTTTTCCCAAGAGATTTTGCATCTGATTCCTATTATTCCTGTCCCTGCTGCACCTAGTTTGGGCACTGGGCTCCCTTAACCCTCTTGCCTTCGAGGACAATGGGGCTGGTATGCTGGTCACAGGAATCACCCACCATCGCAAACCAAAATCAGTCTTTCGCTCCGCTCCAAACCCAGCCACTGGTCACGTTCCTATTGCTCATCTACAGTTTCAGGCAGGTTAACATTCTGACACTTATAAAAGGCTTCTGGTTAAAGTCAAATGCTGTAAATTTTGTTGGTTATGACACCATTTAAGTCATCACAATCCACCAAAAAGCCTGACCCCAAGTTTCTCACAAATCTCAATTCCTACTACAGGGCTATCAGGACACATAAGTCGCACCTGAGCGGAAGAAAGGGAAAGACAGGTGGGGCTGCAAGCAAGAGAAGCAGAACTGCAGAAGGGATCGGTTAGAGCTTGACTGGAGAGGTGGCCCAGAAGGGTGAGTCTTCCAAAGGGGAGAGTTCTTCTATGTCTTTCCCCATTCGCATGACTCAAAGCAAATTCATTCACTTTGTTGAATTCTATCTGGACCTTGTGACCTGGTCAAATTGAGTTAGTGCCATCACTAGCAGAGGACAGACAACAAGTCCGACTTGGGTGAAGTGTCAATTTCTATACTTCCTCACCCACCCACACACACACCATTGTAGGGCAGATGTTGTACAGCGGAGCACACCTGAGCCTTTAGCCAATCAGGCTTTGAATAATTTTATGGTAGGAGGAAGTAGAGGTGTAATTTTAGAGTACAATTAATCACTGCATTAGAACTGCTCCAACAATCTCTTTGAATGTCAGTGGTCTAAATGAATGAATAAAAAGACAGAGATTGTCAAAGTAGATCAAAACACCAGACTCAACAATGTGTTGTACGAAACCTACTTTAAATATGAAGACACAGGTGGATGAAAAGGAAATGAATGGAAAAAATAGAGCAGGCTAATACTAATCAAAAGAAAGCCAGAGTAGCTATTTTAATTTCAGAAAAGAGTAGTCTTCAAAGGAGGGAAAGTTATTACGGATTAAGAAAGACAGCATAATGATGAAGGGGCCAATTCTCCAAGAATATGACACAGAGAGCTCTGATTACTCAGATCACTGGGGAGAGGTAGGCAGGGGCTGTAGGTGGAGTTCGCTTAGGCAATTGTGGGCAGGCTAGGACGGCATTGGCTGAGAAGCTGAATGTCTTCAGAGCACATGGAAATAAAAAGAGAGAGCTCCATGGCTCCCGAGCTGGCTCCGGCTCCGGCTCTCAGGCTCTTCTTCCCCCTTGAGGGTGCCTGGATGATGGTCCTGCAGCTGCCTGCGTTTCCCAACTGATGGTATTTTGTATGGGAAGGAGCTCTGGGCACAGCCTGGGGTCAGGCTGATCTGGCAGAGGGTGGCAGGGTTATTCTTTGGTTGTTCTAGAGGGAACAAGCTCTGAGGCAGAAGCCTGCCATCCTTTCAAAATTGTGTGGGTTTTGTATATTATGTTGTTTTTAGTTTGTAAACCAACCTTTTAGAAACAAGATAACTGAAAACAGGGAAAAGATAGGAGAACTCAGGTGTTAAGAGTTTAGCCATGATTGATAGGCTTACATGATTAAAGCTGTGACTTGATAGGCTTAAGTAATTGCTTTTGAATAAAGCCTCCTTTCCTTTATCACCAAACCGCTGACTATGAAATTTTTGCCTAGAGGGTGGTAGCGGGCAGCAGGACCCCATATGCTGTTCGGTAACAAATACATAACAATCTTAACATGTATGCACCTAACAAAAGAGCATCAAACTAGTGTCACAAAAACTGACAGAACTGCAAGGAGAAATAAATGAATCCACTATTACAGTTGGAGATTTCAACACTCCTTTTTCAGAACTGGACTGACCGAGAAGGCAGGAAATCAGTTAGGACATAGCTGAACTCAATAACACCATACATCAACTGGATATAATTGACATCTGTAGACTACTTTATTCAGCAACAGCAGAATAGACATTTTTCTCAAGTTCATGTGGAACATTCGCCAAGATAGACCACCTTCTGGGCCTTAAAACACACCTTAACAAATTTAAAAGAATAGAAATCACACACCAATCTGCTCTCAGACCATAGTAGAATTAAACTAGAAATCAACAAGAGAAACTGGAAAATCCTCAAGTATGTATAGATTTAAAACCACACTTCTAAATAACACACAGATCCAAGAAGAAATCTCAAAAAAAAACTTTCATAAAATGCAATGAAAGCAGTGCATAGAGGGGAATTTATAGCATTAAGTGCCTAGATTAGACAAGAAGAGAGATCCAAAATCACTGTTTTAAGTTTCCACTTTAGTAAACTAGAAAAAGAAGATCAAATTAAATACGGAGTAAGTAGAAGAAAAGAAATATTAAGAATTAGAGTATAAATCAATGAAATTGCAAATAGGAAATCAAAAAAGAAAATCAAAGAAGAAAAAATTGGTTTCTTTAAAAAGTAATGAGATGTACTCATACTGTATTTAGAGAAAACTGAAGTCCTGAATGCTTTCCTTAATAAAAATAAAGAAAATAAACCAACTAAGCAATTACTGAAAAATTTTTTAAAAATTTAATGAATGACCACCTAGAAATCAAAAAGCACTCATTAAAAAATAGATTCAGAATAAATGAATCAGTAAGTAATAAAATAATGTGCTTATTAAACCAAAGAAGCCTAGTAAATCCAAGATCTGGTTTTCAGACCAGAATGAGCACAGCTCATGGAAATGCAATAAATACGCAAAATGCCAAAGACACAGATGATATAATGGGCATGGTAGATATTTTATAATGGGAAATCAAACTTATCATGGAGATTAAATATCATTTAGCTTGTATTTCATTTTTTCATTAATGAATTTTTTGCTCTAGTTTATGTGCTTGTTAATTTTATGGTATCTTTCAGGCCAAGTTATTACAAGGAGTCAAGTCTCTGTGAAAGGAAACATTTTTAGATGCATGCAATATAGTGTAATTAAATTTTAATTAAAATTTAAGAAAATTAAAAATTCAATCCTTCAACCATTTAATAGATAAAAATAATACTTGTGACTCCCGGTAGCATGCTTGGCTGAAGTGATGGGTCTTTAAATCAAGTTTAAATAAATTAAACTAAAACAAACTTAAACATTTCATCTTTCAATTTCTCAATAGGTATATGTGACTAGTGGTTACTACGTTGGACAGCAGAGATATTTCTATCATGGCACAAAGTTTTATTGAAGAGCACTTCTCTAAAACAACTGGTTATTACCAAATCTTTGGGAGTTTACTTCTTAAGACTAGTTTGCTAGATAAATGAGATATTGGTATAACGTTTCTCTATAATAAATAGTATATATATCACACAGTTAAGAAAAATCATAATCACATCTATGAGCATATTTATAAAATTGGCCCATGTGAAATATTGAAAACATGTTATCCTCGTACACCTGAAGCTAATACACAATAATATTGACTGTAAACTATAACTGAAAAAAATTTTTTTAAACAAAGCAAATAAATAAATAAAATTCATTACAAAAGAGAAGTGTTATTCTAGATTGATTGCTTATTAAGACTGATTTTGATTGACACAAAAATATCTGAACTAAGAACAGCAGAAACTAAATTATCAGACCCTGAATCTGTACATTTCTAAGACCCAAAGTGAAATATTTAAGCAAACTGTAACCAAGTCAAGGCACTGAATATATTGTTGCTACTTCATGAAACCAAAATATTATGGATTGAACATTATACTAGATTCCTTTACAGAGTTGTATAACATTTAGATATTAATTGCTTCCATAACAGGAGAAATTCATAATCTTCATCTGAGCAGTGTGCAGTACTTTTGTTCATTCATTTACTGATTCATTAATTCAGTTAATATTCACTAACTGCCTATTAAGAGTCAGGCACTGTTCTAGGCAATCCAGATACAGAAATTAACAAAATAGAAAAATATAGCTGTCCTCTTGAAGTTTAAATTCCATTATAGGTAGGGGTGTGGGGACAAATAATAAATGATAGACATAATAAACTATAAATAATAAGTTAAAATGCAATGTGTCAGTTCTTAACAACTTGATCTATGGAATCTATGCAATCCCAATAAAAATTACAGCCAATTATTTTGTGGATATCAATGAATTGATTCTAAAGTTTGTATGGAGAGGCAAATGGCTCAGAACAGCCCACTCGATATTGAAAGAGAAGAACAAAATTTTAGGACTGACACTATACAACGTCAAGACTTACTATAAAGTAAGATAAAGAGGAGAGAAATATTTGCAAACCACACATCTGACTAACAACTAGTACCCATAATAGGTAAAGAACTCTCAAATTCAACAGTAAAAAAAAACTAATTTTAAAAATGACCAAAAATTATAAAGACACATTTCACCAAAGAGGATATGTAAATAGCAAACAAGCACATAAAAATATACAACATCATTAACAATTAGGGAAGTACAAATTAAAACTACAGTGTGAGATCATTTCACCTTTATCAGAATGACAAAAAATAATGATTAAAAAAACTAGAGTAATGAAGACAATGTGGTACTGAATAATGAACAAATAGGCCAGTGGAAAAGGAAAGCGAGCCCAGAAATGGACCCACACAAATATAATCAACTGACATTTGACAGAGGAGTAAAAGTAATACAATGGAGCAAAGAGAGTCTTTCCAATAAATGGCGCTAGAACAACTGGACATCCCATGCAGAAAAAGGAATCTAGATGCACGCTTTATATTCTTCACAAAAATTAACTCGAAATGGATCACGGATTTAATTGTAAAATGTAAAGCCATAAACCTCCTAGAAGGTATCATAGGAGAAAATCTAGACAGCTTTGGTTTTGGCATGACTTTTTAATTACAAAATTATTAAATTACAGTTGATGTGGAGTTTTATGTTAGTTTCAGTTATACAACATAATGGTTTTACATTAAAAAAACTTACAGTGTGATCACTGTGATAAGTCTATTAATCATCTACCACCATACAAAATTATTACATTGTTATTTTCTATATTTCCTGTGTTGTACATTATATTTCCTTGATTTTTTGATACAGTATCAAAGACATCATCCACGAGAGACAATTGATAAGCTGGACTTCATTAAAAATTAAAATTAGTGCTCTGCCAAAAAACACTGTCAAGAAAACAAACAGACCACAAAGTACAAGTTAATCTTTGCAAAAGACATCAGATAAAGGAGTTGTCTTAAATATATAAAGGACTCTTGAATCTCAGCAGTAAGAAAACAAACAAATAACTTTTAAAAAATGATCCAAAGATCTTAGCAGACGCCTCAACAAAAAGATACACAGATGGCAAATAAGCAAAGGAAGAGATACTCCACACCACATGTCATCAGGGAAATGCCAATTAAAACAGTGAGATGCCTCTACACACCTATCGGAATAGCCAGCCTGGCGACATCAAATGCTGGTGCGACTGTGGAGTCAAAGTCATTCTCTGTTGGCGGGAGTAGAAAATGGTACAGCCACTTTGGAAGGCAGTTTTATAAGAAATAGTTCACTATTTCTTATAAAAACAACCCTTACTATAAGATCCAGTAATCACACTCCTTTGTATTTCTGCAAATGAATTAAAAAATTTATATCCACACTAAAACCTGCACATGGGTATTTATAGCAGCTTCATAATTACCAAAACCTGGAAGCAACCTACATGTCCCTCAGTAAGTGAGGAGATAAGTAAACTGTGGTATATCTAAGCAATGGGATGTTATTTTGCATTACAAAAGTTGAGTTATTACATCATAAAAAGACATGGAAGAACTTTAAATGAATGTCACTAAGTGGAAGAAACCAACCTGAAAAAGTTACATACTCTGTGATTTCAACTATATGACATTCTGGAAAAGGCCAAACTGGAGAAAGTGAAAAGAACAGGACAGTGGTTACCAGGGTTTAGTGTGGAGGGAAGGATGGCTGGGCAGAGCACAGCGGATTTGGGGGGCAGTTAAAACACTCCGTACAATATTATAACGATGGGTACGGGTCATTATACAGTTGTCTAAACCTGCACGATGTGCAACACCAAAAGCGAACCCTACTTTAATCCGTGGACTTTGGGTGGTTATGATGTGTCAATGTAAGTTCAGCAGTTTTAACAAAGGTACCACTCTAGTAGCGGAGGTTGATAGTGGATGAGGCTGCCCTTGTGTGGGGGCAGGGTGTAAATGGGAAATCTCGGTGCCCTCTGTTCGATTTTTCTGTTTTGCTAAAACTGCTCTCCAAAGTAAAGTCTATTTTTAAAAAACACTATATTCCCTATGCTGTACTTTACAACCCTGTGACTATATAGTGAATAATACGGTAATTACGTATGGTGCCAAGTAGGTACTTGAAATATCTGGGGGATCACTCTGTAAAGTATATGGTTGCCTAAATCACTATGCGGTACACCTGAAAGTAATACGATATAATACTGAATGTAAACTATAATTAAAAATAAAATTTAAAAAAAGAACCCAGGACAACCAAGGACATCAGGAGTGCAGGAAAGGGGGTTTCAGTTCTAGACTGGGTATCTGTCTAGGTGGCCTCATTGATAAGGAGGCATTTCAGCAAAGCCCTGAATGAGATGAGGAGCTGGCTATGAGGACACCTGTGGGAATATAGTGTTTTCTACCAGGGCTAGGTAGAGGGGACAGCTGCTTTACTGGCCCTGTGGCACAAAATGGCAGCAGCTGATTTTGTGCTCTTTGAAAAAATCCACATGTGATAGATTTGCCAGCAACAAAAACAACAGCAACAATCCAGTAGGGTCTTGTTCAAATGAAAAAGACAATGGACAAAGTCTCTGACTCATTCCTTCCCAGATAAAGAGGCCATGGGAAACTCTGGGCTCATCCCTGTAGGCTACCTCCACCAGCTCCCCCAGAGGGCTCCACTTACCATCTGCTCATTCCACTCCAGCTCTCCTTGCAATTTTTGCTCTATTTCTTTGAAGGAAACAACAACAACAACAACAACAACAACATAAACTTGATCACTTCCTACTTATAGCCTTGCAGGCATGCCCTGACTTGAGAACACAGTCCATCACCTCAGCGGCCAGGCTCCCATCTGGCTTGCTCCTGCCACCCCGCCTGGGGCTCAGGACACATCTGCTGTGCCGGCCACTGCTCCTGTTCCAAAACCACACAGACTCCCCTTGGCCTCAGAGCCTTCACTCCCACTCACCCTGCTTCCTGGTACACGCCTCCACCAGGCCTCCACTGGCCTGAGTCTCTTTCACCATTCAGTTTGGAGTGACAGTGTGAGGTATGGAGACTTGCTTGCCATTGTGTTGGTCTTAGTGGTGGATCGCATGTCAGACTTGGCCTTGTAGCACATGCGGTGGTAGCATAATGGCAAGTAGTGGCTCCTGTGGCAAAAGACTCTGCCTCTCTTCGGAGGGTGAGCTCCTGTGCCTGAGTGTGTGTGTCCCGTGACCTAGTTCCTATATTTGCATGGAAAGGATACATCTACAGCTATTTCCCAGGGTGACTGTGCAGATTACATATACACAGTTCAAATATAATATAATCATATTATATATATCTGTAATATGTATATTACAGATATATATATTTGTAATCTTGATTGCAGTACATATTTTAAAAAATGAGGGCAGCATATAGGAAGCTGCAGAAAAAAAAGGAGATCAAGGATGCACAAGACTCTCTGCTGGTTGGTACCACTCTAGTAGGGGAGGTTGAAAAGGTCGAAGGCAGTGGGAGAGTCACAGCAGAGCTGGACAGTCACTACCACTTTGTCATGGCAGTGAGAGTCACAGCAGAGTGGGACAGGCATTGCCAGATCCTCATGGCAGAGAAGTAGGCCATGGTCATGAGGTGGGCAGGCACACGTGTTTCTCATTAGAGGCCATGGGACCCCAGGGTGTTGTCACCTGGACCTACAAGCCATTGCTGAAATCACCATGTTTTTCCACAAACACTCAATCCATCCCAGTGTGCAATCCCATGGCACCCTTCCCTCTGGCAGTGGCAGGTTGCTGGCTTGAGGCGAATTCTGTTATGAGCTCATCAAGTTGACACTTAGCTCATGAATCAGCTGTTTTCTCTATTTAATTATGCCACTGGAGATATTTCTCTTCCCCACTAGTTTTGGTGTTGCTATCTAGTCTCTTTGGTGTTGATATCTAGTGTTCTTTAAGTTCCATTTTCCAGGATGGTCACATAATATTTCTGTTAATCGTGTTAATATCAATGGCATCCATTTATTGATCACCTACAATGCCCCCCTCTGTCCCAGAGGCAGGATACCCTGCTATTATGAACAACCCTGAGAACAGATTGGCAAGGTGGGGATCGGCAGCTACATTTTTGTAGGTAAAAAAACTGAGGCTGGAACAATCCAAAGGTCCATCAACTGGCAAATGAATAAACAACACGTGGTACTTTCTTCAAGTGGAATATCATTCAGCAATGAAGGCAATGAAGTACTAAGGAACTTGGCTGAATCCAAAAACATCATGATGAGTGAAATAAGCCAGAGGAAAAAACCTGTATCATCTGATTTTGTTTCTACTAAATTCTCCCCAACACACACACACACACACACACACACACACACACACACACACACACAAAGAGGTGAAACTGTAAAGGCAGGAAGCAGAGCAGTGGTTGCAGGCTGGGGCTGGGAGCAGACAGTGGCTGCAGTTGGGCACAGAGGTGATGAGAAGTGGCCTAAAACTGAGTTGGAGATGCTGCACGATATCACGGAATTGCACACGTAAACTGGTGGGCTTTCGCTGTGCAAATTACACCTCAACAACGCGTTAAGAAAATAAAACTGAGGCTCCAGGCACAGGGGTGCACAACTTGGACATGGGGCCAGGCCTGCTGGTTTTTTTATGGCCATTTCCTCCACCACTTGGTGCTTCCTAGCTGCACAGTGAGATGAAATTATTTGGAGATGTGCCCTTGGAAACAATAAGCGGAGCCGCACAGACGCCAAGGCCACTTGCAGGTCAGGTTTCTTGCAAAAGAACACAGAGCCAAATAATGAAGCCAAGAGGATGCTGCCAGCCCAGGAGCAGGGCAGGTGTCCGAGCTTCCTACCCCTTCATACACGTGGAATATTGCAAGGCTGAGAAAAAGAATCTGTCCCATTTCATTTTCACCAATGCCACTCTAGAGGGTGATTAAGAATGAAATCAGTTCACCATTTCCCCTCCACTTCTGCCAAACTTGGCAACCCAGAAGAGAAGGACCACAAATTCTTCACTTGTGGGTGTCCAGAGGTGAGTACACAGTAGGCACTTCATGGACTTTCCCTGAAGAAGAGCCCACAGATCAAGAGTATTATTCATGGAGAATATACTCTCCGCATATTCAGCCATGAAACTCAAAATAATCTGTTCATGAGAATTGTCTGAACAGCTCATTTAAATCCATGTTCCTCCTACCCCCAACTCTGAGATGTTATGGGGTGGGAAGGGGATTTGTGACAATAGGTTTGTTTAATAAGATCCACAAACCCAACACCGAGACACGCCCAGAGTATGCATCCTGAGGGCCAAGGACCATACATTCTGTGCTTAGCTGTCATCTCTCGCTCTTCAGCCTAGCACTCAGGAGATAGAACAGACACAGCCCCTCCATTGTTGTCAATGTCTACCATGTAGTGGCTGGCTTGCTAGAACATAATTTGACGTGGTATAAAGTTTGTTACAACTAAGTTTCCTTATTTTCAATCAATGAAGTGGTGATTTTAGACACCAATATTTTCTGATGGAATATTAATAAATATCAAAAGCAGTACCAAGTGCAACTCTCCATTAAGTTCACTGGAATAGACTTAAAATATGGCCAAATAGTGGCTTTTGTAACATGGGGCCTGGGGATGGTCATTTATAACAACACTGTATGTTTTACATGACTTCTGTTAGGCATGTAACATTCCAGGCAGTTCCTTTAAACATCCATTACTCTGGATACCAAATTTGACCATTCACAAAATCCAGCCTCAGTTATTATTTATGACTGCATATACTCTCATACACATGTCAAGAGTCCCAAGGAGATTATAAAAGTTATGACCAGTCCTATTTCTTGGCTTTCAGCTCAAATTGTATAATTATTATACAATGTGGTGATGCATATTCAAAATGGTATATTTTGGATTATTTCTTAATAAGCTGTGCTCAAGAACCTATCAGGAAAATACCTTTTTTTTTTTTTTGTAGAAACAAAACATTGGCAAACACTATGGCAAAATTAGTCCTTTGAGAATGTAGAGATCTTCCAAACAGTATCTTCACAGGGGGACAGCTCACTGTTAGAAAGTTTTGGCAGGTTCCTCACCTCCAGAGGACAAAAACAGAAATAGAACAAATAATGAAAAGAAACAGGTTAGGTTGGATCCTTAGCGTGATTGACAACTGGCCCATTTAAACCATCACATGGCATTCAGCTGTTACCTTTGCCCACCAGTGAGGAAAGAATTAGACTCTCACTGTGGCTCAGGTAGAGCAACTCCCGATAAGCTTGGGCTCAGCTGCATCCTCCTCTTCGGTGGTCATACAAAGAGCCCAGCTATGTGGACTAAGCATTTGGCTCCGGGAGGGGCAAAGAGCCACCTGGGTTCATGCAAGTACCCTGTTCCATATTAACTGGATGCCGCTGCTAATTTAGGCTCCTCTACGATATGATTTAAATTCTTTCGACAACAAAATATCCCAAAATATAGATGAGGGGCATCTACATTATCTCTCAGATAACTGTGCTCAATGAATTTCTGTTGACTTTGGTTCTCATCTTGCAGGAGTCAGTCAGTACCTTCTATAAGAACTCAGAGGAGTGTAACATGGTTCAGTTCGACCTTCACATGCTGGGGGATTTTTTGTATATTTTTAGAACAGATCTTATTCTCAAAGAGTTTCTCAGATAGATTATTTTTTTTCCTCTCTACTTATGACAAGGAAAGTGAACCTTAGGTGGAGGGAGGGGAACATCTAACTGCATTAGACACTATATTATCCAGTGCAGTCATGATACCCATTGACACATTCATCTCTGGTGTACTCACCATAATTCATACACATAAACAATGGCTCCTGAAAACTGAACATGGCCCCCAAGGAACCCACTCTTCTATATGTTACTACCAACATGCTGGATCCTGTGCCCATGGTCCCCATGAGAACATTCAAAATCCGTATGTCAATCCTGCTGAGTGTAAAATATTGCTCAAATATTATGTGTAAAATATTGGCAAGAGCTTGAAAAACAGCAAATTATCAATATATAAGAACTCCATGTCCCTGGTCAGATCATAGACCTGGTATTTACAGGGCAACTCTCAGGCCAGTGAGGTTCATGCTCAGACAGTCCAACCCCCAAAGAAGCCAGCAGATGGAAAAACTTCTGGTATGTACGCATATGTGTGCACGTTTCATTGGTAGTGATAGCTCCTAACCTAACAGGCTATATCTTTTCTTCACAAAAGAAACAAAAAAGAGAATGTCCTGAAACCAGTTTTCTAGTGATTTCCAAGTGAGACATTCATTTCTCTTGGTCAACCGATGATGGCTAAGGTCCCAACACTCTCTGAAGTTACCTTCCTTTCTGCCAACTGCATGTACGTTTTTGACTCAGCCATATGAAAGCAAATAATGCTGTTATAAACACTGTTGTCATGCTCATAAGAAAAGCCCAGTGTCCACTAGCTGAGAATTGGGCTGAGTTAGTGGGACCACCCACTATTTTAACGGGAAATTTTTGTAGCCTTCCTTGGTTAGTTTTGGATTAAAAAAGGTGATAAACATATGTTATCTGTCTGTCTTTCTGGTCTTTTGTCACTAAATTATATAATCATGTGAGCCAATAACCATTAGAGACATAAACATGGAGTTATAAAAGCTCTCACCTCCAAATTTTCTGAAGGAATCGCAGTTTTCTAAGTGAAGTGATACAGAATTATTGTGCAGTTGTGCCCTATGCACTCATCAAAATGATTAAAAGCACAGGCTTTGTACATCTAAGTTTTTATTTTGCTATCGAGATCCAATGTCATCCAACCAATCAATTTGACTCCAAGGATATGGATGGAGAATGTCCCTAGAAGAAGACATAGAAGCTGGGTGGGAAGCTCATCACTTGTTCTGAGGTCCAAAGGATCTGTCTTGGAATCTGGGCTCTGTCCCTTGTTAGGTGGAAGCATTTGGCAGCCTATGTAATCTGTCTGACCCTCAGGTTCCTTTTATACAAAGTAGGAGCAGAATCTCTGCTTGTGTTGCTAAATGAATGAAGTGCAATAGTAATGCTGCAATTAATCTGCTTATAAAAATGCTTGGCCTAGCATACAGTAAGTGCTCATTTTAATATCAATGTTCATCCCTATTTACAATGGGTGTATTTTCACATTTTATTTGAAACCATTCAAATTGCAACACTGACACACACTTTACCATGCATGAGCCTATGATAAAGAAGCAGAATTCACATATATTTATTTTGTAACAACTACACATAGAATAAGTTGCAACCAGTTATTTTCAAAATGATGACACATTGTTAATTGGGTATATTAAGCATTAGAACAGTTTTAGGTTAAGAATTTTTCCTCAAAGCTCTGGTTTAGGAGTTGAATAAAAACAATGGGTAGGTTGAAAGAGGAGGAAAATGAGATAAACAACTTTTGCCTGAAACCATCAGTCCCCCTCATTTTCTGGTTACAATGAACAGAAGAACTGCCATTTCCAAAGAACCACCATTCCTGAACTCGTCAAAGCCTAAGGAAGTGTTTACTTTTCCTAGGACAGAAAAAAAATATTACCACAGGCTACTCTTCTGGGTAAGAGCTATAAATATGTGCTGCGAAAAGATTACTGACATAAAAAGATAGTAGAAAGAACACATGAATGGAAAGGGAATCAAAGCACTACAGGAAACTGGAAAGTTAGCTCATCATAAAAGAAGTTACCCATTCTGGATCCAACTAAACTTGATGGCAATGGCTACCAGACTCCTCTCACCCATCTTTGTCCCTATATGTTTAGCCAAATATAAGAACAAATTCTCTATTATTCTCATGGACTCTACAGCTTTACACACATGTGCATTGTGTCTACACCAGCTGTGTCATGGCCACTCCATCGCATGTCAGAGCCTGGAGCCGGCCGCACCTTTGACCAACGGGAGATGAAAGGGCTGAAATCAGAGAAAGGAGAAGTTGGTTGGGGTTGACTTTGAAACTAAGATCAAACAAAAATGACATCTTGCAAGTTTCCAAATCGAATCCATTTTAAATTGCATGAGATGAGGGTGAAATCTAAACTGTGAACAATTGCCAAATGAGAGGATTAACTTACAAACTATAAAATGGAACACGATACAATGTTAAAATGTAATTAATATGCTTGGCCTTCATAGTTGGGTAAGGATATTGGCTAGAATGGATGTTAATGCCTGAGTACAGTGTACATAATACTTTTATTATAGTATTCATATATATCAAGATATGCAATTTATGGGTATATATTAACCAAGGACTGCCATTCAACAACCTAATTTTAAGTTACGGGTTTTAAAGACACTTTTACATTTAAATTGCAATCTGTGAGGCTGTCAAGTTTTTTTCACTAATTTACTTTACATTTTAAGATGTAAGTGCACAAATCATTATATACATTGTGTGTCCCTGTATACAAATAGGGACACGGCACCCCAGGAGCACTTAGTCATTCTAATGAGGCTAAAAGCTGGATTTGTATGACTCAGGCCTGAGGAGAAGCTAGATTTTGTTTTATTTTAAGTTGTTAAATCTTTACGTCAGCATAAGGAGTACTTGCATTACTTGAAGTAAATGTAAGCATTTGTATGATCCAGTCAGGATTTGGAACCCAAATTAAGAGAAAATTGTTGTCTCCCATAAAGTCGCTGCACTGACCACAGTGTAGGTTGCAGTCATTCTGAGACTTTAGACTTGTTCCAACTTCAAATACGTGGGTATAAGTAATTTTTCTAAAAATTTCACCAAGTGGCTCTAGTCCTTCTCCCAAGAGAGGAGGGTATGACACATTTATTATATCTTTTCAGAGGGTTAATAATGGGAAACTTGAAAGTGTTTGGGATCAGCAAGCTCAATTTCATTTGAAGGCATAAGAACGTGAACTACCCCTAAAAGACAACATACTGGATTATTAGAGGCAGATACAGGCAATTATGTTTGATATTAGATCCCCAAAAGTTTTCAAGTGGTAAACACACAATTACATTATGCGTTAAAGCAATATTAGAAATTCATAGTGACGATACTGAATGGTGAAGAAAAAGCTGCCTTCTATTATTGTCCTTCTCAAGGACGACATAGTGACTTTGGATTCTGCATACGACACAGCCCTTACCTACTGCAACATCTAATATTTAGTCTGCCAAGCCTTCTACATATACTGGTGCATCTCAACCAGAAAGAGAACTTTGACATAAAACATCCTAACTTCTTTTTTGGCTCATTAGTCTGTCATCCATCACTTCTTTTTTTATTACCTAATGATGACCCGCAAAGGGAACAGTCAAAGCTCCCAAGCCTCAGTTAGAGGTAATCTCCGCACGTAAAACAAAGTTCATAGTTTCTCTGGCTGCTGCAGGGGGAATTCAAAGTCAAAATATCAGCTGTCTGGGCACTTCCCTCATTTATGATACCTTACTAAGCACAGAGTCACTTCCCAGGTGTTGGGAATAGACAACTTTCGATCAAATGCATGGGTATAAGCAATGGTTCTAAGAATGGCATAAACAAGACTCTTGCATTTCAAATTGTCTGTTCAAATGATGTCTTTTTATCATCCTAAAGTGCTTTCAGTAAATCCCCTAAAAAGTTCCAGTGTAGCTAAAATGTATTCTACTCTTATCCCCACCTCCTCTATGGGGCTTCTCTAAAGGTTGGTGTAACTCCATCTCTCAGTTCTTTAACTTTACTTGAACGTGCTTGCATGACAACATGCACAGTTATTTTCTAATTAGATTTTTATCCAAATTACACAGTTTAGTAATGGGAGGTAAGAGGGCAAGGACAAATGCTTGCTTACCTCTTGGTACGCAGCAAGCTCTGTGCTAAGAGATTTCTTTTATGTATCTACAGTCTCACTTAACCCTCATGCGACCATAGGAGGCCAGTGTTATTTACAAGTTAAGAACACTGAAGTACCCAGTGCTGAGCCAATTGCCTAGTCAGAGAAATTTGATTTGAATAAGACTAGTTTGACTTCAAAGACCATATTTTTCATTATATTTCCTATTTGCTTGTCTTAAGTGATTTTATTCTGTTTCTTGTTTGAATGCCTGTCTAGATATGTCTTTGCATAAGAGACTTAAGAATTGCTGCTCCTTAGTTTCTCAGAATAACTACCAAAGCGCTTAAATTATAGGTGTTCCAAAATGTTTGTTGATTAGTTTGGTTCTGGATTATGAGAAAAAAATTGCTTAATGTTTATATCTACAGTCATATTTAATTTTTATCTTGGCTAAAATGTAAATATATATTGTTTTTCTTATTTTATAATAAGTGAAAGATTTTTTCCCCTAAAAGTTAGCATAGAATAAGTTTGCTTTATCACTTTTCGTGAAGGATTCAGGGTGGTAAGAATATTGTTTCTCAGAAATCTGAACGTGTAATAGGTAACCACATTTGTTATAAGCTTGATAGTTAAGAAAGACACGTTTAAGAAACAGAGACATGGCAATTAAAATGTCTCTATGCATTCACATTAAGGTATAAAAGGCTAAAAATGGACAAATGCCAGTTAGTATCTTGAATTGTACTTTATATAAATTATAGCCTATCTTGTAATGGCAACATTTGTTACGTAGAATTTGTTTAGAGAGCCGGCCTTTAGAAAAAAAATTACTTATATGGTTATAACTAGAAAACTACTCACTTGCAGATGGCCTTTCCTGAGACCAAGTTAAAGTGAACAGCACTTGGGCTGTGGAAATTTGCTCCCAGGGCCTCAACAGACAGGCTTGGATCTGTGTGGTGGTTGTCTAAGAAATGCTTTCTTTCCAAACTCAACTTAGCACCATTTCTGGACGTGGTTTTTTATAACCACTGCACCCTCTGTCTGAATATAGGGACTCTGTATAGCACTGATAGAACTAATATCTGAAACTACAATTTTTCATCCATCCATCCATCCATTTATCCAATTGTGAATCCATCCACCAACTCTTCCCCCTACCCATCCATCCCGTTACTTCTATGGGCAAGGCAACATAACTATGCGCTAGTGGTCCTGAAGGGCTTGTGACAGCAATAGCACTGCCCTGAGATGCTCACTGTGTATTACGAGGGAGGGATAAATACTAATCTTAACAACAACAAAAAAGAATTAAGTTGCCATAATTCCTTTCAAGGAGAAAAACAAGGTGAGTCATGAATGTATTATAAGGGAACCTCCCTTGGCTTGGAGCATCAGAGAAGTATGACCTCTGGCAGTAACTTTCCAATTGAGACCTAAAGAATAAGTGACATTAAACCACTTGTAGAGAGATGGGAATTGTGCTCAAGGCAGAGGGAACAGCTTTTGCTGAGGCCCAGAGAGGGTGAGGACCTCAGCCTTATTTTGAAAGAAATAAATTGCTGCTGGTTCCGTCTACAGAGTTTCCAGTATTAGGCTGGAGTTATAGGTAAGAGAGGAACCCCAGGGCATAGCTGGCCGTAATGAGAATGTGGGGTTTACTCAGAGTACATGGGAGCAAATTGAGTGGGAAAATGACAAGATCAGAACTCTGCTTTTCAACTTGCCCTAGGGTGGCTCCCTAGGGGGAAGTAGGAGAAGAGTAGGGATGAAAGCAGGCTGGCTTAACTTCCATGGAACCATCTAAGAACTCATCCTTTCCAATGTCTGCCTCCGTTCCAAAGACCCAACCTGAACTACCTTACATGGAGGCCCTGTCTATCGCTGAAAGCCCAGTCAAAACTAAGAACCTTTTTAAAAAGTGTGCCCAACAACGGTAGACTTAAACGTGGGCTTCCCACATTTAAGGGAGAGCCCCTAACTTTTCACCTATAAGAAAAAGATACAATATACTCACATGAAAATTTAAATTATTATTATGGAATAAAATGACCCTAACAGTCATCAGGGCAAATATCTTTCACAGGTTTTTCACTGAAAGAAATTGCCAAGTGCTTAAAATATATTTTGCTTCATATGTTTTGCTCTAATTTTTTAATGTCTTAATGGAAAGAAATCTGACTACTCAATGACAAAAAAAAATGGAATAACTGGACAGATCATGGCATTGTTTATTGAAGCTTTCTATTATGTTAGTGAAATATGTAAACTAAAGGTGATCAGCTGCTTTAGCCTCACTGTAAACCCGGTGACACCCTGTATATTTAAATTTTTAAAGTTTTGTCTTAGTTTAATTTAATTTTTGTTTAAAAACTCGTAACTTTTTTATATATTGACGATGAATGCCATATTTGATGCAATCATTTACTGTCAATTAACTATACCAAAAATACGAGAATTCTGTCTACATTTCTTTAGATTGTAATTTTTCAAATGAGATATTTTATTTAGTTTTCCTGTAATTTCACAAAAATTATAGGAAACATAAAACTAGCACTGACTCTGTCACTAATTTAAAATACCAGATTCACTTGACTTAATGTCCTAAAACACATAATGCTCTTCCAAAAAAAAAAAAACCTTTACAACATAACGACAAATATATACAATAAATGACAAATGATGACTGTTAATAGACAAAAGAATCAGAAGCAGTAAAGACGATACATACCTGGGATAATTGAGTCATGGAGTATGAACAGAAGAACAAACGCAACTAGTGGTTTCTGGTTCAGGTTAGAGGCTCAGGGAAGCGGTCAGCTGGAGTGAGATTACTCAGAGCGACCGTTGTCCGAAATGAGCAAGGACAGAACTCCACTGCATGCATAAATTCACTTTAACATAGGCGCTGGCCTCAGGCCGACAGATGATGATACCCTAATTTCTCCTTCAGGAGTCATTTGGAGTAACCAAACTCACAGACACTGGCAACACAAACACACACTTGCACACACAAGCCCCTGAGTGTCAATTAAATCCTGTACAATAAATCATAAAATACAGCTTCCAAGTATACTGAGGAAATGTGCTTCTTCTCCCTCCAGGTATGCTACAAAGGAGCCTGAACTTTAATCAAATCAGTAACAACGGCAAGTACAGCTCTCTACAGAGGAGGAATGTCCTCATGAGCTGGGCCTGAGAGCTCCATCCCCACCCAGGAGGAGCCTGATGAAGTCTGGTCCTTTCCCTAGGGTTGAGCTATGCCTACTACTTTAGTTTTTGGGGTTTCCTTATTTTCCTCCTCCGGACAAGTGCTGTGCAAATAATATTTGCAAAGCACCAGAATTCTTGTTTCTCTATTTAAAAAAATCATTCATCTATGGAACAAACTGTACTAAGGGCTTTACTATATGCCAAGCACTATTAGAAGTGCTGGGTATAAAGCACGAAAAAGTCAAACTTAAATTCCTGCTATAATCTCAATATTTAGCATAGTAGGTAGACGGGTTAACATTAAGAAATCGCCCTTAACTCCAAACTGTCTTTTTAACCACTGCTTTGTGATATTGAGGTTGAAACTCTGTAAATCCTATGTCTGTTCTGTCACCTGTTCTTCACTCACCTCTGCCAAGAGGCCACACAAAGAAGGACCAGTGCACTGAGGGAGGTGAAAAATCTCGCTCTTTCCTCTCTGCTCCTTGTGGTTTTCCTGCTTGCTCCTAAAAGACTTCCTCTTTGCTGGTTGCAGACTTCCTGTCTGCTCCCGGTTTGCTTCCTATAAGCACCTTATAGACTTTCTGTCAGCTCCCTTGGACTTCCTCTTGGCTTCTATTTCATTTAATTTCATTTATTTTATTTTATTTAAAAAAGTTTTTTTTTTACCCATCACCATTTATACTTCCTATACCCTCTTCCACCTCCACCCCTTGCCCTTGTAATCACCATACTGTTGTCCTGTACTCTTTCTGTCTGATCCCTTTGGGTTGCCTGTTAGCCTCCTATAGACTTCCTGTCTGAACCCTGTGAACTTCCTGTCTGCTCCCTATAGACTTCCTGATTTCTGCTTCCTAATGGACTATGATTGATACAGATAATGATAAAAACTCAGTAGGGAAGTAAGGCAGGGAAAAGAAGAGGAAGTATGTGTGGCAGGAGAAAGAATCGGTAATTTTAGATGGCTGGGCCGGGGAAGTCTTCATAGTAAAAGTGACATTTAAGAAGAAAAAATGTCATATATGTGTTGAACAGATCTAATCAGCCTATTCTTCTTGAGTGCCAGCCAAGTAATACCCTACTTTAAAGAAATTGGTTTCATTTGGCCTCCTCTTTTACTTTCTCTGGGTTGGATGTTCTCTTAAAAACCACCCTCCTTGGGAGAATCCCAGACTTGGATCATCTTCCAGAGGAAATCACCACAGGGATCACATTCCTGCTCTTTTCAGCGGATTCTTTTTGCTGTTTTGAGGCTGATGTTGACCGTGAAGGAAATCCTAGTCATACTGACTGTGGAGCATTATTGCAGTGATGGTAATGGCAAAGGATTCTACTGAACACGAGGCGGGTCAGTATGAGGTTTGCCCTTGGCAGTGAGAGAGAAGCATAAACCAATACAGGAATATCAGAAGCACTGACCACTAACCAGTCTGTTCTCTCCCCACTGGTACCTGGCCCAGATGTACACACCACAATGTTGGTTTATTTTTAAATTCTCTGACATACATGCCAACATTTAAATTCCCTTAACTGGCTATTTCTTATAATGTAAAATAAACAGCACTGACTGTGTTTCAGTGAAAACATCACTGGACAGAGAATTTGAAGACATGCCTCTTAGACCTGTCTAGCCTCCACCATGCTTTCTAACATTGGCCAAGTCAGTCCATCCCTTTGTATCTCAGGTTCATCACCTGAACACTAACGAAAGTGGAACAAAACCATAAGCTTTATAGGTAATTTTCCCTAATCATCTGATTTTTGTTTGTATCTCATGGTAAGCTTATAGAATAATATGTGGCCCCTTTAAGTATAAAAGATTATCTTACAAAATGTTCTTTCGATTTCTTTCTAGTGATTGATACATTTATTTTGTCAATTTCATTTTTTTTACTATGTTTATATAATTACCGAGTATTTTCAGTCAGTTCTCCATACTCACTTTTTAAATGTCCTAATATCCACAAATTTTGGTCATACTTTATCTAAAAATCTTACCTTTTCTACAACTCTCCCACATGCCTCCCAAGACTGACACATTTTCAGCTGAGTATACCATCACCAGCCTTTTCAGGTAGTGACAGTTTTCTTCTAAAACTCATATTATCTCTTTCGACAACCTCCATGTTGATTCTTCCTTTATACTTCTGTTCTATTTTTCTAGTTCATGAACATTTTTCAACATCATTGAAATTTTGGCAATATTTCAGATAGTTTTCTAGGATTTATTAGGTGCTTTAGAGAAACTCTCAATGACTAAAGTTTCCAGAGAATCCCTGGAGTTTGAAGCTGGAAATAAAACCTTGTATAATTCAAACCAGGGTCCGGAGTAAGTCTCCAACCAAGTGAGGAAATTCTTAAAGAGACCTGAGAACTGTGGCATTTACAAGTTTTCCAACACTGTTAAAAACTTGAATCATTAGATTTTAGGAAAAGTGATATGTATCCTATGCATTAATGTCGTAACAAACATTATGTTTTATGCAAAAGGAGCTAAATAAAGTTCATTCAGATTTTGGGCCAAGGCCTTGATATTATTATTATTATTGCTAAAGTGCTAATCCAAGCAGAACTTGCATGAAATCCTTAAAAAAATCTAATCCTGTCATATGAAACAAAATATTTCTATAGAAACCTCATTTAAAAGTATTGACTGTGAGTTTTAAAAAAAAGTCAGAAACCTTATCAACTAACCATTCTAAATAAAATATGTGCTTCAAAAGAAAATTTAGAGTTTTTTCTATTAGTCATGGAAAGATACCAGGTAACGATTATAAAATTAACTTGATATTTATTCATACCTTAAATAGAGTTGGGAAGATATAGTATGATTATTTGTAAATTTGAAATATAATCATACATTACAAGATAAAAAAATAATTTTGGTTAGCATTTACAGAAACTTAGGGATACAAAGATAAAGAATACAAGGTATCTTGAAGAGTTCACAGCCTGGTATTAAAAAACAAACATGTAAATAGATAATTATGGAATAAATCCATGTGTTTCCATAGAAACCCCTAATACTTTACAAATGGGGCCACTAAGCTTGGAGAGGGCTGGATGTCCAAGGAGGTGGCATTAAGATATAAACTAAGTGAGAAAGTCGTTACGCTTTACAGAGAATTAGTGTTGAGGCGATGAAAACTCGTGCAAATGGCCTTGGAGGTCTCTACACGGTGGCGATGCTTTCATGGTCAAGGGAAGCAAAGGAATATTGTGGTTTAGGTGCCAGTTCTGGAACCACGCTACCGAAGTCCGAATCCCACTCTTTCAAGAGTTATCTTGGGAATTATGTGTAAAAAGGGGATGATAAAATGGTTTGGGGAAAATAATCTCTAAAATGTGTTAATAAAAGCACCTAGATGAGGCTGAGTTACAGAATAGCGGTGTTGAGTGTGGTAGACAGTCTCTCCATTTACCTGAAACAACCATTGAACTGAAACAACCATTTAACTGGTAAAATTAATACACAACACACCTAACACACATACATCCTCCTTTAAAGTCTCTGTAAATAGTTCTAGGCGCATAAACAGTGGAGAATGATTCACTGAATTAAATTTAGTAATCTGAAAAAAAAAAAGCTTAAATTTGGTATCGTTTAAGCCATAGTCTTGCCATACAGTCACCCTCTTCTCGGTGAGAGAGAGCTTTCCTCCAGGCGCATGTAGTCAAGGAGACGAGGGCTCCTCTTCCCTAACTCCTGGTCTAGAGCTATATTTTCATGTCAGGAGGGATAAACCACCAACATCTCTCATCTTCCCAGTTCCGTTTTTCAGAAGCTCTATTCCAGGCAGGCATGACCGTGAGCACCAATTTCCCTTCTACCGCACAGAAGGGGTCAGCCCAGGAAGCAAAAGCAGGGAAGACCAGGGGATACCATTCCTACCCAGAGCTCCACTCATAGAATAGGACAGGAAGGTATGACTCTGGAATAAGCAAGATAGCACCAGCCCACATTTTGCCCAGGAGGAGAGGCAAGCTAAAAGAACAAGGAGCTTGCCGGAAAGGGCTGACTTTATTTGGAATAGACTGTGTGAATGCTCGTGCCTAAGGGCATTGTTAAAAATCAGGGAGCTATTGTGGTGCTGGGGTTAGGGGACATTCTTGCCCTCTGGGCAGTTCAGCCAGAGCCACCCCCTAAGGGGACCCTTTTGATCTGTCTTCCCCAGTCACAGTGGCCCCGCCCTGCTGAGCTCAGTTCCAAGGGGGAAAGGGAGGGGTGCTGAGCCTTGGGACCTTCAGAGAGTGACTCCCTCAAAGGCACTTAGGCAGAAATTAGAGGACAGTGGGTTGTGTGGCTACAGCATGGTGGGGAAGGGACGTTCTTGCCCTCCTTGCAGGTTCAGCTGACCCTGACCCCAACAGGAGACTCTTTTGACCTACCTTTCGAGTCCCCAGGGGCTCCACCATGCCGAGCTTGCTCCTGCAGTGGTGCTGGCTGGCTGCACCCAACCTGAGCTTGCAGTGTGCTCCTCCCAGGGAGAGCCAGGGTTGGAGACTCTGGCAGAGACTGAGTGGTATGGCGATAGAGCAAGGACCACTCTCCTCCCACAAAGTGCCCAACCACACTACGTCCAAGCAGGAAACCCACAAGCTTGGTCCCCCGGGGCCTGGTCCTGTGGAACTTGTGCTCTGCGGAAGGGTCTGTGGGTTGTGGCCAGCCCGGCCTCAGTCTACAGTTTTTCTTCAGAAGGCTCGGAGGAAGACCAGGCTATGTGAAATCAGTCAGAGAAAGACAAGTATCATGTGGTTTCCCTACTGTGTGGAATCTAAGGAACAAAATAAACTAATAAAATAGAAAGACTCGGAGATACAGAGAACAGACTCAGCTGTCAAACTGGAGGGAAGTTGAAGGGCTGGGTGAAAAAAGGTAATGAGATTAAGGAAAAAAAAAAGAAAAGAGCAGACACACACAACAGCAAGGTGATTGCCAGAGGGAAGGGGGGTTGGGGGAAAGTAGAAGAGTGTCAAGGGGGGATAAATGTTGATGGAGGAAGATTTGACTTTGGGTGGCGAATGCATGATGCAATATACAAATGATGTATTCTAGAGTTGTACACATGCAACCTGTATAATTTCATTAACCAAAGTCACCCCGATGTATTCAATTAAAAAAAGAAATCGATTGTAAACCACGTATGTGATTTAAAGTTTCCTAATAGTTACTGTTTCAAAAAATGAAAAGCAAGGGTGAAAATAATTTTAACAATGTTACTTAACTCCATATATCCAAAATGTTACTTCAACATGAAATCAATATAAGAATTACTAATGGGATATTTTATATTTTTTACACTTATTGTAGGCCTTATTTTGAACAAGCCATACTTGAAGTTCTCAGTAGCCACAAGTGGCTTCTGGCTACCACACTGATCGCACTGATACAGACATACCCAGAAGGTCAGTGTGGCTGAGAGCCCCTGAAATAGGAGTTTGGGGGGAAAGGCATTTTTGAACACTTCTAGTAGGGAAATCTCCAAGTCCAGGGCAGTTTCTACTAGTCTTTACATAATGTTCATGTGGTTATTGAAATATGAAAGGCTGTGAATACCTGGGAATACAACTAGGAAAAAATACCCATTAGGTAAAGCACATTACTTCTTTAATTTCTACCGATTTATCAAACACCATTTGCTTATTCGCTTATTCAATTTCTCTCTAATTAAGGGCAACTTAATATTACTTAGAAGCACAGTAGCCATGTATTTGAAGTACTTTGAGTTTTAAATTATTCAGTTCCCTGTACCAAAAACTGGTGAGCATTTAAAAGCAGAGCACCCAGACACTTTACAGATATTTTAAGAGTTCAAAAAATTTAAACCAAAGGAAAAAAATCAACTAAACTAAAAGTTGGCAAGAAATTATAATTTTATAGAAAATCTTGTTTAGAGCCAAATTCCTAAAAAGACATTGGGCCTGTGGTAATATGTTTCTTATTAAAAAGGTGAGAGTCTATGTTTGTTTAATTCATCAAATTTACTGTGTCAAGAAAAATAGAAAACATTTCCCAAAGAATATGGGCAATATTCTGTTAACTTAATATTAAAAGTCTGAAATGAGAAAAAAAAACAACAACAACAAAACAAAACACTGAAAAGAGCAATTAAGAGCAGGCTGTTAGCCCCATGATTCACATAGAAATAAGCAAAACAGACCAGAGTTCAAGTTCAGCAGAGACTCAGGGAAAAAGGTATCAGAGAGGATTCCCTGTGGGGTTGGAGTAGTCTCAAAAGCAGGCAGCATCTTCATCTTGTAAAGGAGGTTATCTTTAATCAAATCAGACTGTGGAGCAATTCTGGTCACAGGGTGTTGTGTAAAAAAAAAACACAAAAAAAACCCAGCAGTAAACCAGTAGTTAGTGCAGGCTAATAGTTGAGTGTGATACCAATGGAGGCAGATTGGCACAGGCTTTCAGGAAGACTGGGCTCGCCAAGTCACCGAATCAACAATTAAAAAGAAAACAACCATGACAAGTCCTGGAGTGGCAGAGAGTGGTCGTTAGCTAGAGTTGCTACAATGGAGTATCTGTAATGTTCAGTTTTCAGAAAAAAAAAAGTTGTACACCAGGTAAAGAAAGAGTGTAATCCAAACACAGGAAAATAAACAACCAATAAAAATTGCATCTGAGGGGACTCAATTATTGGACTAAGTAGATAAAGACTTTAAAACAACTGTTATATAAATATGTTCAAAAAATCAAAGGACACTATAGTTAAAACATTAAGACAAAGCCTAGGGACAATGTCTCATAAAATACAGAATAAGAGAGATTATAAAAAAGAACCAAATGGAAATACAGAGTGGAAAAGTACAATATCCAAACCAAAAAATTTACTACTGAAACTTAGCAGTATATTTGAACTGTCAGAAGAGAATGAGTCAACTTGAAGATAAACCTATAGAGACTATGCAATCTGAAGACCACAGAGAAAAAATAATGAAGTAAAATACATAGATCCTCAGAGAAATGTTGGGACCACTTGCATACTAACCTATGCATAACGGTAATATGCATATGCTACCCCCATCAACAGATACCCACACCAATACATATCATAGTAAAAATGTTGAAATACAAAGACAAAAATCTTGAAAACAGCAATAGAAAAACCACTCCTATGTACAGTAAACTACAGTAAGAGAAACAGCTGGCTTAGAAACAGTGGGATGCAGAAGGCAGTAAGATGATATATTCAAAGTGCTGGGGAAACAATTAACAGCAACAATGACCTGTCAACCAACACTCTCTGTCAAGTCAAACAAAACCACTATGAGACACCACTTCGCATTCACTAGATGGCTATGATAAAAAAGATGGACAACAATGCTGGCCAAAATGTGGAGATACAGAACTCTTGTACATTGCCCTGTGTGTGTTGGGTGGGGGTGGGGGATGCAAAATGGTATAACTACTGTGCAAAACAGTTAAGAAGTTCCTCACAATTTTAAGCATAGAATTTTCATATGATACTAACTACAGCCCCTATGTATAAACCCAAGAAAAACGGAACATATTTCTTTACAAAAACTTGAACACAAGTCTTCCTAGAAGCATTACTCACAATATCCAATCATATTCCACAGACACTAGAGCGAATGTTTCCACACTCAGATCTGAGAACCAGGGGAAAAACTATGGATCTGTTTGGAAATTGCAAAGTCTTACGATTGTAAATGACGTTCTTTAGTTGATTGATACAACATATTCAACTCTTGATTAACCAATAATATTTTCATTTAAAATGTAATAGTTTTGTACTATAGGTGAAATCAAAAGAATAGAATATTGCTTATTTCCCATAACCAGCGATCCTGTTTTCAAAGTGCTCTCCCATAGGGTCTGCAAAATGTGCAAGTGACAAAAGCAAATAAAAGAGAATTCTACTGACTCCTGTCTCCCGTCAGATAAATAGTTCAATTAGAAACCCTGAAAAAAAAAAGCTTAACTGTGATCTACCTGGGACTTAATTAGAATCTGAAAGAATCAAGAACAACACTAACAAAAAAGACCCGTCTTCTAACTTAAAGGATGTGTTTTTTTTTATTTGTTAACAGATTGGGAAGGTGAGGGCTGCAGTCACGATCACTCTGGAAAGAAATTAGAGACTTGGCAGCCATAGGAGGGACATTCCCATTCCACATTTCTTATAATCTGGCAACGGGGAGAAGACTTCTTTATCCTCCCTTTTTCTTCCTTAAAATGCCTTTGATTTGTCTTATCATATGGCAGAATCCCTTGAACCTCACACCCAGAAGTCTAATTGAGGTCCAGACAAAGTGTCGGTGAGGTTGGGATTAATGTATTTGGAAGATTAATGGTGGAAGCATACAGATTTCTATTCCTGTGACCAAAATATTAAATTTCAGTGTTTATTAACCAGAAGAGTCTTTTATTTCTGCTCTTTTTCACTTCTTTATTTTCACATAATCGACATTTACAAATTTCACTGACTCTTTTGAGTTCAAAGAGAGCCAGAAATCTGGGAGAACATTGGTTCAAAGAGACCCTAGCGTCACTGAGCCTGCATCCCTACTGGGTTAACGGAAAGCACCTCGCCCAATCACCACGAGCACGTCCAAGGATACCAAGCTCTGAAGGGCATGGCACATTTCCCTACTACACAGATGGCTTCCATTTCTAGTCTGAACCTTTGTTGAAGAAAGCCAAGGAAGAACTATCTTCATTTTGTGCATTAAATGAAGAGTTTAGCCTTGTAATTAAGGAAGATCTATTTTTCTTGGGAAAGCACAGAAAAAATCTGCCACACTGTCTTCATGCTTAATAAGTTTGCCAAATAACCAACACCCTACCCTTGGCAACTCCCTGCTATATCATTCTCAAACTGAAAGTCTTCTACAAATAAGAACAGACATGAGACTAACCCATACCAAATTCCCCTAAAATGCAGAAGTTAATATTTTAAAAAAATTAACTTGACTTAGCATTTCAAATATTTAGTATTTTAAGAAGCTGGTTATGAATGCCCCTTCAGTGCCCACTATTCACATACACATGCACAAAATCCTTCTGATATGTAGAGGCTGTGTTCTCCTTTTCAAAAGGAAAAGAAATTTAAGGCAGACTTAAAGCATTTCCTAGAGATGTAATACATGTTCAGAAACCTGTTTGCCAAAAATTTAACATGGTCAAGACCTTAAGGTGTTGGGACCACATATTTTCACTTTGCCAGCTAAGTTATAGTTCTCTGTGTGTGACTGATTAGCTTGCACTCAAGAATCTAATAAGCTTTTCTTTCCTAAAAATATGAAAACATTTTAAGAGAAGTAAGGCAAGCCATTAAGATTTCAGCTTGAGTCAGCCTGAAGGATACAGTATCTTGTCAACTGGGTCAGGTACCACTCACTCTAGCAGTCTCAGCAAAAGGGACCACGTTAAGCATCTAAGTGATGTTTAATGTCTCAATCTGATAAGAAAATGGGGGTGGGGTGCATCAATATAATCATCAGCCCGATAAGATCAGCATTGCCCTGCCATGAATTCATCAACCTATTTGAAATTAACACCCTAGTTGGCAAGTACGTTATCCACATCAGAACGACAGAAGTAAAGTGCTTTTAAGCATCTGACCAAATAATTACCGTGGCCAATCAGCATTCTATTCAAAAGGAGGACACTTCTCCAGTGCTAGTAATGGACCAATAGTTAGAGTATAGCCATCCTCTAAGAAGTCAATACCTGCACAGGTGGTCATAAATTCTTATGCACAGCTTTCAAGCTACAGTTCTTTCCCACAATTCTAGAATAACAAAGGCAATGAAAGGCTGAGCATGTGTGCTATTTTCAAATGGACCAAAGGAGGAAGGAAGCATAGCATATTTTAGACCAATTACTTGGCAATTGTCTCCTGCTTTTATGATCAAAGAAGCCTGCACTACAATAACAGAAAATCAAGCTAAAATATTTAAAGGGAAATTGGTCATCATTCCTCTTTCACCCATCACTGTCCCTGCTACCTCACTGCAGGTAGTAACAGCCATACTCACCAAACCTCTGCAGGTTGAGAGAGCCACTGAGGAATTTTTGTGGGATCGTAAGGAGCCTTGATAAAAACAGAAATCCTCGGGTGGGAAAGCCTGCAGTGATTTAATGCCTCCCTTTCCCAATGTCTGTACGACAAATCCAGGAGCCACCAGACTGTTGGAAGTTTTCAACTCCATGTGGAAGTCGTGCCTGAAACCTTTCAGTCGAAGGTGAAGAGAGTCCACTCCGAGCTGGGCCAGTGCTCTTTTCCTCCTCTGAGGGTGTGTGATTTCATGGGACACGTAGTTGCCACTGTGATCAACCTCATAGGGAGACACCAGGTCATACTCTGAAAGTATAAGAGGGGGTGTGATGAAGGAATTTCAGAATTCTGAAAAGAATACAAAAGTTTTGGAACATAATTTATTGTCAGATGAAACTTTCACTCAGTGTAAAATGGAGAAATTTTCAACATCACCCCATCTGCAAGTCCAAACTGTACCATGCACAGAATCAGAGACAAGAAGGAAAATGTTCCCCTTTAAAGGGAAGTCACTGCTGTTCTCATGATGTGTTACAACCAATCCAGCTGATTCCATAACACTTCAAAGGAAAAATGATTGACACGCCAAATAACACTGAAAAATGGACTTTGATGATTACACTTCATAATTTTGCTTTGGAGTAATTTTTATAGTTGTAAACACTCCTGTAACATTTTTTTTCTGTTTTTTACAAACATCTTCATCACTAAGAAATTTTAGCTTAAAAATGCTGCCATTTTTTCAGAAAACACTTAAAAATATGAATATGATGGGCATACCTTGCTGCTTACTTTTTGATATTCAGTTATTAAATCATTGACTACATAGGAGAAAAGGCAGGAGGCACACACATTCCAGGTGTCCCAGATGTTAACATTTGGAAATGTTCATATGTGTATTTGCTCCCAATGAAAGCCACTGTTGACCCTCCAATGGGCCTGGGCTCTTAACGCTTGATCATATTTCACACTCCAGGGCCTTTCAAAGACGTGCACCACGCTCGTCTTCCCACTCTAATTTACAGTATGCTGGCCTAAAACGCACTCAAATAAGTGATTTCTTTTTAAATAGTGAAGAAAACCCCGAGGAGTTATCAGATTTCCGGGCACCCATACAGGTCTGCAGAGCTTCAATCACAGACACTCTTCCAGTTTGCATTCCATGTACATCTGACTCATTTCCTCTCTGTGGAAAGTACAGAGAGAAACAGCGTCCGAATCCTGGACAGTGGCCTCCACTGCCTTCCTGGAAATATTGTAGTTTTACCTTCCAAAGGGGTTTCTCCCTTAGAGAAAATTACTTAATCTTCATTGCATAACCACGATTTGCTTCCTCAGTACCATCATTAATGACATCTCTGCTCTACAAAGGCTGGCGAAAGGTTGTCTCTGTGCCAGCCAGGACAGAGCTTTGTCTAGGGGGGGTTTCATGCCAGGGGTAGT
Source organism: Mormoops blainvillei (assembly GCA_004026545.1). Taxonomy (NCBI): domain Eukaryota; kingdom Metazoa; phylum Chordata; class Mammalia; order Chiroptera; family Mormoopidae; genus Mormoops; species Mormoops blainvillei. The sequence goes on along the minus strand of PVJD01005487.1, from coordinate 10,431 downwards.
TGTCCCCATGTGGTCATCTTCTGCTCTCCAACCTGGACTTTCAGACCACGTGAAGCTGAACTTGTCAAGGTTGGGGTTAAAATAGGTCTTAGTTAATGAGGTGTTAGCTTGGTTTATAACTTCCAGGTAATTACACGTAAGATACAGTGCCTCTATTTGCACGCTAGCGATAAGCTCGTGCACCTTCCAAGAGGGCCTGCTGTCTATCCTGCATTTTTTCTAATCATCAGAAAATATCAGGTTAGTATGATATTAAGCCTTCCTCCCAAGATGTCTTTGAAACAGATGCCACGCTGAAGCACAGGCAGGGTCAGAAAGTGCCCCTGCGCCAGTAATGAGCGAACAGCCTTTAAAACCTCTAAATGCAAATTCCTCTCACATGCCTGACGAGACTCTCATACTAAGACTCTAACGTCCTCAGAATGTGTGTACATTCTTCTTTTATTAGCAATATATGCTGTTAGGAGGCTGTTCTGGTATATGCTGAAAACCGGGGACTTTTCAGTCATTGGGTGAGCTGAACAGTTTTTGGAGTCAAAATAAAATAAAAAATTTGTCCTACAGAAGCGGCATTTGGTTGCAAGTGAACGGCACTTGACTAATTTTTTTCTGGAAAAATAAAGGTTTACGCACAAACAGAACTCTTTTGTGGAAGGTACCTGCCCACATGTCCCTATGCTCTCCGGGCAGATAGCTGTGGTTATGCCAGAACAGAGTGGGTGGCAATCAGACAACGGTCAGAAAAGGGGTATTTCAGGGTTAGGAGAGGCAGGGAAGGCCGAGGACGGTAAGGCACTGCTGGGAGTCCCCTTGCTGAACCCCATGGCGGGGGAGGGTCCGAGGCCAGAGGGCCAATCCGAACAAGAAGGAGAGTAACTAAGGCCTCTGGGACCCTAGGCTTCCTGTCTCCTCTGCTCAAAAGCTTTGATGGGCGGCCCTTCCGGGCCTATCGCTGGGCCCACAAGCATGGCCCTGCCACACAGGCATGAATGAATGGACACCTTGAGGGCAACCGGTGAGGGTAGCTGTCTACGCACAAATTAGACAGACAGCAGGATCTGGCACACAACCTGACAATCAACCATTGAAATATATGTCAAAACAGGGTACTATATCACATAGGGCAGAATACATGAAATTATTTCATAATTTGTAGGAAAATGAGACAGTGAAACAAATCCAGTTAGACTGTACTGTGACGGAAGAAAGGGAAAACAAGTCAAGATTAGTTTGTCTGGTATGAGTGTGTGATCACAGCCTGTCCTGGGCTATTCCGAAAGACAAAAGCGGAAAGTGCACAGTCACACTGTCTTCCTCACCCCCAGCTTTCTGGACTGAGGGGACAGGCTGGTGTGATGGCTGTGTTATCATCCGTCATCCTGCCCTCCTCCTAGGGCTCTCAGGGAATACTCTCCAATCACCACTAGCCTGTCTCCATCCCAAAGGCGTAAGGACTTACTCCATCCCTGGAGTGAGGACAGAAGCATGCGAATGGCTCCAAACACTGGCTAAGCATAAATTTATTGCACATGAAAAGATGATTACCATTTTTAAAAAATCAAATTGTTTCCAGATGATGTAAGTCATATTCTTATGACCTTTATTTTGGATGGCAGGTAATATCTAATTTTTTTTTAAAACAATGGCTGATAAGCCCCTTTTATATTAACACAAGTAGTGTTGTGCTGATGAGAGTGTGGCGGGCAGCTATCTGGAGGTAAAGAAAACAGGCTGGTTTACAGCATTTTCCAATTTCTCTGGTGTAAATACTCCCATCATGGCTGATTTTGATTACCAATGTGTGACGTCACTGAAGGTGGACTTCAGAAGAGACTCATGGTAAGTAGCTATTACATAGTATTTTACCATACAGATGCTATCCAGGCAAATACCTCATAACCACAGATAGTAAAACCTAATAAACGAATTGTGAAGTAGTGATGAGGTTTGAGTATTTTAGTTTTGTTTTTGCTATGCTTACTTTCACTGCAAGTTTTATACATTTTAATTTTTAATACAACCAGTCTGCAAAATTCTTGAAAAGGTAATGGGCAACTCTGAAGGACTGGCAGGTGCTGACCCCAGTGCCCTGGCTCCAACCTCACTCATGGTGACCAAGGACATCCCTTCCTGAGAGTGAAGTGTGGCAGTGTGTGATCGCAGAAGACCTGACTTTCAGTTTATTTCAGTGGCTCTCAAACAGGGGTTACTCCCCTCTCCACCTCAGAGAACAAATGACTGGAGAAGTTTTTGGCTGTCCCAAAGCAGGAGTGTACGGTGATGCTCTTGGAATCCAGTGGGTCGAATATTGAGAAATTTCTATGCAGTCTTCAATGCACAGGACAGACACCACCAACAAAATGTCAACAGTGCAAAGGGGGAGAAATACTGCTGTAGTAAAAAAAGTAATTCTTAAAATCAGATACGCACTCTCAGTTACGTGTAAATCAGTGTGAAAAGGTCATAGCTAAAGAATTTAGTGAACGGACAAAATAAGTGCAACATCTCACCGTACTATTTGGAGAGCAGTCAGTACATAATTGCAGTACACTGAAAATCTTTAACTTTTGATCTTGTTTTAAGGTTATAATCCCCAAAACTATCAGTTTGTGATTTTGAGAAAAAAACTTAATGTGATTCTTGACCTTTGAGAATCCTTTAAATAAGACCTTGGTCTTACATAGATTTTTTTTTTTTTTTTTTTTTTTTAAGGAGAGAAAACACACATAGCTCCTTCAGTCAGTTCCTTGGACTGCTTGATTTCAACAGATTTTCTGACCACAGTGTCGGGCCTAGGAATGCTCTGGTTTCGAACCGAGAGCGTGTGACGCAGACCATCTGTGTGTGTGCTCTGGCTCACCTGACCAGCTGCAGAGAGCCCATTTTGCACATCGTGCAGTCATTTTGTGCTTCATGCTGTCACACCGATATCTTGAAATCTTCGGTGGGGGGAGTAATGACCCCATGACAACAAGCAAATGTTACAAATGAGAGCTCCAAAGAGCCTCTTGTTAAACATTTACACCTCTGGGTCAACCTGAAAGACACTGCCTTGCCTCATGTGATGTGGATATTTGAATGTAAATCAATATAAACTTCCAGAGCACAAACACAGATCTATTATGTCCAATGAAACAAAGTTCTTAAGAACTTGTAAACTTTCCTGGAAGTTTAATTTACTCTACAATGAAAAAGTTAGCAGATTTGTGACATGCCTCTACTCTTAACGAGAGCCACAGTTTTTTTTTTTGTTTTTTTTTTACAATGGCAAATTAGAAGGAAAAAACATTTAAGTCTCCTATTAAGGGAAAGCAATGCTAAATCAGCCAAAATGTAATGGGCATACCTAATGACCGAAAATAGAATTTCTCAATTGAGCTATCGTTTGTCGTTGCAAAGGGTACATGGGGTGCTCTTTCCTATTGCATAATTACTTCAAATAACCAGTAAAATTTGCAATATAGTTTTAAATATATTTTAAGCAAACACTATGGCCAAAAGAGTTATTTTAACTTATATGAATATAACTGTATATTTGCATACAGTAAACTGATCCCAGCACCACACACAGTTTACGCTAGCTCTTCTTTTTTAGGTGGAAACAGGTAATGCTGCTGAGTAGATAGTCTTTCTCTGGTCATGTGAAGGTAGTCCCCAGATACCCGCTCTCTCAGCTTAGCCTGTTATAATTAAAGACCTAAGACAAAAGGAGAAGGGGGATGAGAACAGTTTGTCCACTCAGCTAGACCTTTACTGATGATGGACTGTACCTTACCCTTCAGGTTCTGACCAAGCCAGGTAAGTGGCTGTCATGAAAAATCTGGGCTATGACATGTGCTGAGGTGCCCCGTGACTGGAGCCACATGCCAGCCAGGCTGGAGTCCAGCCCATAGGGGTCAATTCTCCCAGGGTTTGGAAAAGCACACTTAGGCAGGAAGTCTTGGCTGCTCCTTCTGAAAATAAATGGTCCTCTGTCTATAACACTCTTATCTTAAAGGAAACATCATAAAGTACTTTGAAAATCTCCTGAGGTTTTCAGGAATTTTCATAATTTTAAAGAACTAAAGTTTTTAACAAAAACCTTCTTATTTAGTGAGAGGGGTAAACTAACTTCTAATGTGGATACTTATATTGTAGACTGCTTTGTAAGAGAAGCAATAAAGAAGACCAGGCAACCCTAAGAAGGTGAGCTTTACATACACAATGAAAAGTAATTTTTAAGTATTTTATATCATTTACATCTAGCGCCCTCTGGTGGTCCTGGAAAAGGTCGTCTGTTCCTGCATTCATCGGATTTATCACTACTATTTATATAGTCACTCGAAAGAAGACAATTTCAATAGTTAATGCAGACATTAAATGTAATTTTATCAAGGCGAAGAAACCATATCAGGTATTTTGAGTTATTAACTCTAATTTTCAAGATTTTCTGAAATTATGCTGCGATAATCAAATCTTGTACTTCCTCCAAGTCATTATTCACATTTAAGGTGACCATTTATTGTCGGAAATGATGCAAAGTACTAATATTGAGTAATTGCCAATGTATTGGGTTCAGATTAGAACCATGGAGCCACCGACGTCCCACACCTGTTTTCCCATTCACCCTAATGCAACTCAGGTCACAAGAATCTGTTCCCAGGAAAGGTGAAATTCACAAATGCCACTTGTGAGCAGCCGAAGTAAAGCCACACTTTGCAAAAGGATCAGATTTGTTTTTATGACAAATTATGACACAGGATATGGACATTGCTTGTGATGTCACAGTATGTAATACCCCGATTCTTGAAAAGCATCGACTTTGATACTAAGATGGTAAGTATTGAGCAACAGTGACCGCCTCTGCCTCCTGTTCTGAGTCAAGGACGGACAGAGCTCAGTTTAAAAAGTAGGAGGAGGGGGAAGGAAGGGGTTGCTCTTTGTAATTCCTTTGATGTGTACATTGATACAGCCTCGGGATTCCTCCTCGGCTCCTTCACGCTTTTTCAATAAAATTATTCCCGTGCCTTTTCCCCTAGTGTTTGTGGTAATCACGCTGCCGAACCCTTGCTGTTTCACACGGAAATATAATGTAAATACTGGCGAAAGTGGACCAGGTGCTCCCTTATAAGAAGCAGCGCAGTATCTTAGGAGGGTTCCTAGAGTGATGAACATTCACAGCACCTTATAAACCAGGGTTAAGGTTTCATCAGTTGTTACACAGCAAGGGTTAGAAACCTGCTCGGGGACTTACCGCCCTTTTCCACCCAGGAGGGCCACTCCGCGGGACTGGGAGGACGCCGGACGCTCGGGCTCCCTGGCGAGGCCGCTGCGGGTCCCAAGGCGCACGCAGGTGCCTGCTGGAAAACAGCGGCGACACCTCGGTGAGACTGGTAGCTGCACGAAGGGAGCGGTGGGGGACCCTGACCCCTCTGTCGGGGACTCACCTGCACACCCACCTGCGCCAGCAGCAGCACCCACAGCGCCGCGCAGCCCGGGCCCCGCATCGCCCCGCTGCCCGGTGCGCCCCGCGCCTGCAGCCCGAGCAGCGCCCCCGAGGGGAAAACGCGCAGCTTCATTCGGGGGCTCTTGGAAGGGTCCGGTGCCCGCTTGACGGTCCCCGGCCGGGCGGCGTGCAAGTGGGCACCCAGGACCGGATCCGATTGGAGCGCAGGAGGCTTCCCCTCCGTGACTCTGCCTCCCGCGCAGGGGTTATTACTGTTCCTCCGCACCGCGCTGGGGGCGGAGTGGCGGCCGCAGCGGCGCAGGCGGTGGCGGAGCACCCGCCCGCACCGTGGGAGAACGGGGGGAGGGGTTGGAAGACAGGCGAGAAAGGGCAGGAGAGGGGAGGGAGAAGGTAGGAGAGGCGAAGTGGACAGAGAAGGGGAGCAGAGGAGGGAGAAAGGGGAGTTGGAGAGGAGGGAAGCGGAGGAGTAGGTCAGGAGGGGAGGAAAGAAGCAGAAGAAGGGGCAGTGGGGTGGAGAACCAGGACAGGACAGGGGAGGACTGAGACCCTCGCCTGTCCTCAGCTGGCGTCTCGGAAGACACCTGATGGACACGAGGGCGGGCCAGGGGCCAGGGGCACGGGGCGGTGAGCAAGTTGGACGGCCCACCCACTGGTCACTCTGCGGACCAACTGGCTACCGGTGTGGTCATGCCTTAGCTGCGCTGTGCCCCACTGTTCCAGGCCCCCTGCCTGAGTGCCATACCTGCTCATTCAAAGGCACGGACACCTGCCGCTGCCTAGAGTGTGGCTCGACTCGCCTGGGTCCCTCTGGACCCACCCTCCTTGTCTGGTCGGGGAGATGGGGTGCGAACCGGGGCACTCGGACCTTCTGGGGAACATGCGGATCTAAAACGTGTGTGCGTTGCCCTGGGACTCGCGAGAAGATGGGTGAACAGGCGGTTAAGGAAGCTGCCTCCTCTGCACCATCCGCGGGGGAATGTAGCGGCGCTCCTGGCGTGGGCGTCTCTGCTGCCCTCGACTGGCCTTGCTTCGCGTGCCCGTGCTGGGGTTTCTGGGGCCTAGGTGCAACCTTTGGATGGGAATGGCAGTGCTGCTGTACCAGCCACACCAGGGGGCACAGTGAACTGCAACAATCCCAGCTCTGGTTCTGCATCTCTCCACAGTTTGTGTGTGTATACACAGGTGTGTTTCATTGTGAACACTTGTGTACATGTACTTGTGTGTGCACGTATGTACATCAATGCCCACTTGTGTGTGCACATTTGTGCATGTGCTTGTGCGTGAGTGCACCCACCTGCACTCTTCCCTTTGGCAGTCCTGAAGCGCCTGACATCCTGGGCACTGATGGTAGCACGTCCTTCCTTCGCAGGGGCTAGTTCCTGTTCCACATCTTTCTTTCTACCTCATTTCTCTCTCCCTGTCTCTCATATTCATTTATTTAAAACACTATTGAAAATGAGAATAGTTTTTACGTAAAGGCTAGTATTAGGGATGGCTTTAAAATGAAACCCAGCCACCCTGCCCCTCTGCGGCACCTGTCAGGTGTCTGCCTATGTGCACAGATCAGGGAGCTTACACTGGAGGAGACTGGAGGCTGGCTTTGGGCAGGTCACCAGGGTCTCGCAAAGGTTGTGCAGGAGGCAGAGTTTCCTTTGTCCTGAGTACTGGCACTGCAGGCTTGGTAAGTAGGGATCTCTAATCATCTCTAATTAGGTCAAATGTAACCTGCAAGGGAGTCAGATTCTCCAAGTCTGGCTACAGTCACATGAAGACACCCAGGGGCTCCCTTCTTATAAGGTCAAACAGATGAAATTAAAGAAGAATGGCTGATATAAAAAATTCGCTTTCGGGACTTTTTTTTTTTTTTTTTAGTAATACCAAATGAGTCTCTTTCCATTGTGAGGAATGAAACATTATTCTTTACAATGATGAACATTTTTCCAGTTCCTTTCACTGTTCACTGAGTTCAGTGTTCATCCTAGACCCGGGATGTCCCCAGATCACATGGACTAAGGGCACACTTTAGCGAAGGGGCCAGGTTAGGTGCTGAGATGACGGAAACTGGTACACTGGGTGTAAGAAACACCAAGAACACAACCCAATAATGTGATTTGTGCCTTATAATAAGGTAAACATATGTGGCCTTCTATTTGTGTAGCAGGACTCCTAAAGCCCTTGGAATTTCTCAAGTGAAAGAGCATTAAAGGTGGTCTTTGTTATGCTAATGTCATGGCTTTGCACCTCAGGATGCAGACTGGTTGCCTGGAGAACCAGGTAGTGAATTCTTAGGTGAATTTCTAAGTGGCAGTCCTCAGAGGGGGTTGGTTCTGCTGCCAGATCTAGGGTTGCCTCTGTCCTCACCAATGGGTCCTAATGCCCCATCGGGCTCCCTCCAGCTGCTCTACTCTCTCCTGGCCTCAGTTTTCTTTCTTATCTGCACAACAACGACAGCAATGACTTGGAGGTGTGTTGGGGTTAGGTGCAGTGCAGTGATCTGCACATGTAGCAGGAAAGAGTTCAACCCTGCTCTCCTCCTTGTTCTTCAGCTCCCAGGAGGAGTGGAGGTCAACATGGAATGAAGTGTCTCTAAGGAAGAGGATGGAAGAGTTTGACTCAAGTCAGACTATCACTGAGGAGGTACCCTAGGGGCAATAGAGCACATTTGACAATCTATTCCTGTCCACTGCATCACAACAAAGTCAACGTGAAATAACACGCATCAACAAGAGTGTTTTTCTTCCAAACACGTCACTGTTATAATCTGGCATTTACTTTTGCAAAGAGTCTGGAGGCAGGTTGGGTTTTATTATTTTTTTGGTACAGTGTTTTGCCCTTCAGATCAGATCCACATAGGCTCGTCACTTGTCTTTGTCTCTGGGTTTTTTTTTTTTAGGATATGTTTGGCTCTGCATTTTGTCATTAATTTTACCTGAAACATCGTATATACATCGTAAATATATAGTTTTGGTTTTTTTTTCAGATTTGGGAAGATATATATATATATATATATATACTTATTTGCTTATTATTTGGGAGATAGGATATTCAATAAGTAATTTTTAGTATTGAAATATACAGTTTAGATAACTGCAGACATAAAAATATTACAAAGATAATTACTGAAAAAGAAAGCATATATGCATATATGTGTAACTAAATGAGGTCAATAAAAATGTATGTTTAATATTTTACAAAGTATTTTCAAGGAACAGAAAGGAGAGATAGCACAGAAAAGCAAAGTGAAATTTTACTGAAATTCTATCCCACAGATTAAGGAGTCAACATATATGCTTTATTTGTGACTTTGGATATCAGAAAATTAAACTAAGATCTTCTTGAAAAGTTGAAAATAAATACTGGTGGTTAAAATAAGAAGGGTATGTGAGAATAGAAAAATAAAGATATTTAGAATATATAGAAAATGAACAGAATAACAACAGGAAAATGAAAACCAGAAGGTATAAATGTAACAAGAGAAGGTATAAAAAAATATAAAAATCCATACAATGGATTAAATTTGCTTACCACACAACAAAGTCTTGTATTTTGTTATGGTAGTAAAATTTAATCACATACTCTTAAAAGTATACACACATTGCAAAGAAAAGCTGAAATATTAAATTACTCAATTAATATTAAAGTAAATATTTGCCAGGGAAATATAATAAAATAAAGACTTCCGGAATATGATCTGGGCATGTTTCATAACCCCCAAGGACGGCATTTTCCTGTTTGCTTGAAGGACATGATGAAAATAAAACGTCCTCCAGAAGGTTGATATGAGGATGGGATAAGTTAATATATGAAAATATGTTTTTAATCCTTGCCCAAGGAAATGTTTATTGATGGTAGAGAGAGGGGAAGTGGGGGTGGAGAGAGAGAGCTAGAGAAAGAGAAAGGGAGAGAGAGACTGCAATTGGCTGCCCGCCTTATGTGCCCTGACTAGTCACAACCTAGATATGTGACCTGACCTGGAATTGAACCCACAACCCTTTGGCATATGGGATGATGCTCCATACCAACTGAGCCACTGACCAGGTAGAGTAAGTTGATATTTATGAAGAACTTGGAACAATGCCTGAAATGTAGAAATTTATAAGTTTAATAAAACTTTAATTTAAATGAAATTGAATGCATTCATCAAAATAATACATATTACTTTAAAAAATAAAACAAATGAAATAGCTAACAGTATCAGAGCAGTACAGACCAAATTAAACACGAATATCAACATTTTCTTTGCTCTAAATTTTGCTTCCATATCCAGTTGATTTACATGGGAAATGGCTCCAGTAATCCTTCCAGAATGAAGGTTTCATCTCTTGAATAGAGTTAAGCATTTCTGCTGACCAGAGAGCAAGAACTGCACGGCAAATCTGTCGTGACAAATCTGATTCATTTTCCCATATCGTATCTCATGTGCAAATGCCTTGACTAACTGGACAAACTACCCATCAGACTCACAAAAATCCTGGGAGAAGAGAACACATCTTACTATTTACAAAAGCATCTGGAAAGCATTGGATGATTTTCAAAGATAAAGAATCTCATCTACAATGCTGCAGGCACCACAGTGTGTGAGGTGCTTAATGCCCTGGGACAGACTCAAAAGGAAAACCTCACCATGTACAACTAATTTCTATGACTCCATTATTGAGCAATTTTAGCTCAGCTACCTACTTCTATCTTCATGAGATGGAAAAAGCCAAGCTCCCAAATCACAAACTTCCAAATCAGTAACCACATGATAGTATTTACAGGTTAAGACCAGTGTATTTGTCATCATATTATTAATGTTTCTTTTTGAAAGAAAGTGATTCTGGATCTGCAAAATCATTAAGAAACAAAAGTCTCCATTGATTCCTGATAATGGAGCAATTATTTCTTTCGGGAAATTTGAACTCTCAATTTTTACTTATTTATAATTCAAATAAAACCTCCTCGCTTTCTAGTTTTCTCTACCTGTCCCCTCAAAAGAACTGATG
>PVJD01005486.1:21907-114833 GCA_004026545.1 Mormoops blainvillei | reverse complement strand
GTGTCTAGTCATTTGGGACCCAAGGATGAATAAGGCACAGAAGTAAATGCTTAGTTTTAAAAAGGCTGTGACATTTAAAAGGTAGTTAAAATAAAGTGTAGCACCATTTAACCATGGGGATGCATACAAACATAGTTAATATATTTTCATTCAACACTTTCTTGGAATTCTTCCTGGAAGAATAATTTTGCAACTGACATTTTGCAGCCTAGGACCATGCGCTGTGGTTAATTGAGGCTCCTTGGCAGATGTTTGCATGTCCCCAGATTTGGGTTACTGCTTTTGCTCTGCTCTTGGAGGTACAAACTGCTGATGATATTACTGGATGGTTGTATAATGATTTTTACAGACTTTAAAGCAACAGAAGAATGTTTAATAAACATAAATGCATTTTAAGCCTTACTTACCCAGATGCTTCTAACCACAATCAGGCCCTGGCCTGTGACAGCCACCATGCTATGTACCTGGTCGTCCTGTGACACTTGAAAATTCCCGTGCAAAAAAAAAGATTGAAATAAGCCACAGCAGTGCCATCAATTCAGTCAGAATAAACAGAGGTATTTAGCTCACTTCCCTGGTCATCTCTCTGCCCTTTTCCATAGATAATACACAAATGCATTAAAATCCACTTAGTATGAGAGCTTCTCTGATAATAGTGTGTTATATTGCTTCAGCAATTATATAAGGAGTGAGAGTAGCTTAATTTCAAATGGTTGGCCCTTTTGAAGCTGCAGATAAAAATGACATCAAGTGAAAATAGGGTCATAGTGCTAACAGATCATAAGTACATCCACTCAGCTAAATGAACCAAATTACTTTTTAATTTATAACAGAAAAGTAAGTTTTAGATCATTTAGCCACAGAGAAATTCACATTATTTGAGAATTAAATTGAAAATAAAGCTAGGAAAGTAACCTTTCCAGTCTTTGAATTTGCAGACCTAGGTTCACATTGGGAGAACGAACTGGCCATTTCCCAAATATTAATATGCAGTAAAACTATATATTTATTAAATATTAATGCATAGCTTTAAAAGAAACTTTTTAAAATTGAGGCACTTAGAAATGGAAATGTTCGTCAAGGTAAGGATAAATACTTTAGGATTGAGAATACAAAAGACTATGGAAAAAACCCCAAACCTTCCAATATTTATCAATATGTAACTACCTAGTGGTGTGTCCACAAAATTACGCAGTCATAAAAAAAATAAAATAAAATCTTGATATGGTTATAAAAACAACCCCAAAATACATTGGTTCTGGGCAGTGCATATAAGTCCTGGAGTGGTCAACCACCCTGGATGGCTCAGGGCTAAAGAGTGTCCCAAGTCACAGGACTTTCAGTGCACAAATGAGAAAGTTCTGGGCTAAGGGGCACAGTTGGTCCTCCCAAGTCTAGCCCTTTTTTCTTTAAGAGATGTAGGAATTAGATTATAAATTCATACTTATTTGTGTTATGTGCACAGGAGGCCTGCAGAAGTATATAAAGAAAGCAGCGATAACACTTGTCTGTTTTATCGTTGCTGGAATAGGCAACTGGGTTGATGGAGGACTGAGCTTGAAGAGTATTATTTCGTTTTACTTATATTCTAAAGTTTTTGACCTACGTGGATTTGATAGCTATTCAAAACTTAAACTAACAAATAAAAGCAAATAAAAATCAACGAAAATGGAGAGCCAGAAATGAAAAGGCTACCTAATTTTGAAGGGAGGGTGGGGGTGGGGGAGGGCTATGTTCTTTTCCTAAGAGGAGAGTAAAGTATCTAGGTAATTTGTAGAGTTGAATGGTTTGGCAAGTTCTTTGCAAAATGTATTTTTTATAGCTTCTGCCAGCCAGCTTTGGGATAATGAATGCCATACAATGTACTGCCCTTCGGGGACAAAGACATGCACCTTGCCCTGCCCCCGTCAAAGAGAGCAAGTCTCAGCTTCCCTTATTTCTGAATTGATGGGACAACCTCAACACAGGCTCCTAAAACTACTGTCTGAAAGAAAATAAATTGTGCTCAAACCAAATCAGTCTGCGAACAACCACATACTGCCTTCAGTTTGAAAGCACAGATTTTGTATCACAGATTTTGCTTTTTAATTTATAAATTAAATTATGCCATTGTGCCATTGATACTCATTGCATCAAGACTCTGTAAAAGCACTTTATGACTTAAAAAATCTCTATAAAATTTAGATTGATTTGAAAATTCATAGTTTTTCCAAAAACTGTTTTCCTATTTTTTTACAGGGAGGGAGGCAATAGAAACGGTAGATGTAGCTCCTAGGTGCGTGTACGTGCGTGTGTGTGTGTGTGAATGTGCACACATTCTCGCTGTTGAAAGAAGAGCACCTCTGGAGTAAGTCCCAGTCTCAACCGGACAAGCAGAGTGACAGCGTATTTCCCGTTGCTTCACCTTTGTGTTCTATTCAGGGCCTCAGAGGACTGGATGACGCCCCTCCCTTTGAGGGGGCAATCTGTGTTACTCAATATACAAATTCAAATGCTAATCTCATCCAGGAACATCCTCACAGACACTCCCTGAAATATTAGTTAGCCAAAAATCTGGCCATCCCATGATTCAATCAGGTTAGAAATACGTAAGATGGAAGCCCTGCCTCCTCCATGGAATAGTGGCGATCATACCAAAGCGAATGAGAGATGCCAGACATAGAAGTGGACTTCTCACCTGAGGCGGAGAAGGCTGTAGTTGGAAAGGTTGCGTGGAGGTGCTTGGAGGAGATTCAGTGCAGCTGGAGGAGGGAACAGGGGATGATGGCATTGGTACAGTATTACAAGTAGCAGCAAAAACTTGTAATGTGCAGCAGCATGGTCTGCTAGGAGCAGGGACTGTCTAGGGATGAGCAAACAGCCCCAGGAAACAGGTAACGGAACAAAGGCTGGGCAGGAATTCATCTCTAGAGATCTGTTTCCAATGTAGGATGCGGACATAGATGTGCCAACCAACGCTGGGCAATGCCAGGCTGGTTCCAGCTCCAGAGCGACTGACACACCGGGTGGCTTTTCATACAGAAATGTGTTACCTCAAAATGCACCTCACCTACTAAAAAAGTTCAAAAAGGATCATAGCCTGAAATATGAACTAAAATTATAAAACTTCTAGAAACAAGTATGAAAAACTCTTTATCCTGTGGTAGACAAAAATATTACTAGATAAGATGCAAAAATTCTTCAACTTAAAAGAAAAAGTTGATAAGCTGGATTTTATTACAGTTTTTAAAAACTGCCTTCCAAAATAAATTTCATTAGGAAAATGAAATCACAAGCCACAATTTATAATAGAAATATTTATTAAATAAATCGTATCCAAATATATACATAATTCCAACAACTCAACAAAAAAGACAAACCACCCAACATAAACCTCAACAAAAAATTCAGAAAAGAGTGTGTGTGTGCGTCTGTGTGTGTGTGTGTGTGTGTGTGTAGCCTGTCCTGAAGGTTTCCAGCCATATAATATGAAAAATATTCTTCATTTAGTGAAGAAGATACAAAGTACAAGAAACATTGTACACAGGACAATGATGCCACAGTCCTCTTCAAAGTAAGCACCTTGGGACCTCACACAGTTCTCCCAGTCAGTATTAGCTGCCCTGTCATATTTTTCCTGAAACTCATCCATGGTCTAAAATCTCTTCCCTTAAAGGTGATTTTAATTTTGGGAAAAGCTAGAAGTCTCAGGATGCCAAATCTGGGCTGCAGGGGGGCTGAGTCACCTGGGTGATTTGATGTTTTGCCAAAAAACTCTGCACGAGGTGTGATTCATGAGAAGGTGCATTGTTGTGATGAAGCTACCAGTCACCAGTTGCCCATAGCTGCGACCTTCTGAATCATCTGAATAGTTTGTGAGGAGGAATGTTCAAGCTCAATGCAAAATTTGATGCAGATTCTTTGTTCTACTTGCTCAGTTATTTGGAATGTGACAGTCACATGGTACACATGCTCACTCAACATGTCTACTGCCCCCACTGACTAGTACAGTGAAGTCATCATTGTTCACACATGTGCATTCCAGTCCACCCTCCTTGGCTGCCAGGTTACATCACTATCACACAAACCGTTTTCGTCATATTAACAATGGGTGGACTTTTTCCAGACAGGCCATACATATATATATGGTCATGTGCTTATTGGATATATATGTGTGAACAAAAGATGTTCAATATCATTAGTTATCAGGGACATGCAATTTAAAAATAATAAAATATCACTACCTACCCACTAAAAAAAAAGCCAAAAATTTAAGACTAATAGGTTTATGTGTGTGTGTTACAACAGGGTATACATTGATAAAATTAATTTAAATTTCATGTAGAAAGGGGTTCAAAAACAGCCAAGAAATTTTAAAAAATGGTTGAGGAGAGCTGATTCAGTCAAAAAAGTGTGGCACTGGTGCAAGAAAAGAAAAATATGAGTGACATAGACTAAAATATTCCAGAAACAGAGCTATGTGGGAATTTAATATATTTTTAAAATGCTAATGGGGCAGAAAAAGGATAATTTACTGAATAACTGTTTCTAGCAAATTGGTCCCATCCAACTGATTAAAAAAAAAAAAGATTTTCTCCTTTGTATCATCTGAGAGGGGACACACAAAAACGGAATTTATTTATAAAATACTGTGTATCTATTCTTACATGTTTAAACCTCAGTCACCTTCAAAGTATTCCTCATTTGATGCAATACACCTATCGAGACTTTTTTCCATGGCTCAAAACAGTTTTTGAACTCATCAATTTTGATGTCTTTTAAGTGCATCTGCCATTTTTTGTTTCACCTCTTCCACATCAGCAAAACATTTCCCTTTAAGGAATTTTTTCATCTGGGAAAACAAAAAAGAAGTTGCTCAGGGTGAGATCGGGTGAATAGGGAAAGTGGGGTGTGGGAGTCACGCCATTTGGGGTAAAAAACTGCTAAACACTCAGCATGGTCTGGGCAGATGCCTTTGTAAACCACCTATCATGAAACGGGCAAACATATTGAAACAGTCTTTAAAACAATTCACTGAGGCCAAACTCAGCCTCTCTCAACAACGCCAGCTGGTACACTGATACCGGTGGGTTCCTAGAACACTCACCCAGTGGGGAAGCCTGTACTACAAGGAGCCCACCCTCCAGAAGATAATTTCCAGTTTTTTTGAGCCACCCCTAGTATAATATTTTTTAAAATTCTAAATCAATTAACTATCTAAATGCAAATAATAATAATAATTTTCAGAGAAAAATCCAGGGTAAAAAGGATTTTCTTTAGCAAGACAGAAAATTTAGGAGATAAGATGACTATAGATATAGCTGATACCACAAATTTTAATTTTTCCCCATGGGAAGAAAAAAATGACATATTAAAAGTCAAAAGAAAAGTACTTGTAACAAATCAGTCAAATATTTACCCTTCCTATAATAAACAATGTTTATAACTTGATTAAACAAACACAAACATGTATACACGCATGTAAATAGAAAATTAAATAACTGCAAGAACCTGTTTGAATAAATATTTGGAAAGTTGATAAAATAAAGGAAAAAATAAACAAATGGAACTATATCAAACTGAAAATGTTCTGCACAGCTACAGAAACCATCAGTAAGATGAAAAAGGAACCCACTGTATGGGAGAACATACTTGCCAATGATACATCAGACAAGGTTTTGATCTCCAAAATATATAAAGAGCTCATGTGACTGAACACCAGGAAGACAAATAATCCAATTAAAAAATGGACCAAGGACCTGAATAGACACTTCTCCAAGGAGGACATACAGATGGCCCAAGGACATATAAAAAAACATGCTCAACATCACTAGCCACCTCAGATAGGAAAACTAAAAACCACAATAAGACCTAGTAGGTGTGGCTCAGTGGATTGAGCACTGCCCTGTGAACTGAATGGTTGCTGGTTCAATTCCCAATCAGGGCACATACCTGGGTTTTGGTCCAGGTCCTTGGTTGAAGGTGTAACGTTTCTCTTTCACACTGATGTTTCTCTTCCTCTCTTTCTCTCCCCCTTCCCCCGCTCTGAAAATAAATGAATAAAATAATAAATAAAATAATTAATAAATAAGTAAATAAATACCACAATGAGATTTCACCTCACAACTGTCAGGATGACCATCATTAATAAATCAACAAACACTAAGTGCGGGCGAGGATGTGGAGAAAAGGGAACCCTAGTGCATTGTTGTTGGTGGGAATGCAGACTGGTGCAGCCACTGTGGAAAACAGTATGGAGTTTCCTCAAAAAATTAAAAATGGAACTGCCTTTTGATCCAATGATTGCACTGCTGAGAATATACCCCAAGAAACCTGAAACACCAAATGAAAATAATTTTGCACCCCCATGTTCATAGCAGCACTATTTACTCGGAAAAAGCCTAAGTGCCCACCGGTAGATGAATGGATTAAAAAACTGTGGTACATTTACACAGTGGAACAGTATGCAGCAGAAAAAAAGAAGAAGTTCTTACCATTTGTGACAGCATGGATGGAGCTGGAGACTATTATGCTAAGTGAAATAAACCAGTCAGTTAAAGACAAATACCATGTGATCTCATTATAAGAGGAATCTAATGAACAAAATAAACAAATGGACAGAACAGAATCAGAGGCGTGAAATCATGGAATAGACAGACAGTGGTAAGAGGGGAGAAGGGAGATGGGGACTGATTGAAAGAAGGTGAAGGAATTAGTCAAAGAACATGTACGAAGGACCCATGGACATGGACAACGGTGTGGGGATTGACTGTGGAAGTTGGGGGCGGGCTGGGTGGAGGGGGTTGAAGGGGGAAAAAATTGGGATAGCTGCAATAGCATAAACTATAAAACATTTTTAAAATGTGGAAAACAATGAGATGACATTTTCAGCCAGATAATGAAAAGCACTAAAATATTTAGTACTTGTGGACATGTAAGGAAATGTTCACACTCAAATATTGTGAGTATGGATTGCCACACTCATTCTGGGAAAAAAAATCCTGGCAATTTTTAGCAAATTTTAAAAAAGAATATGTACATATTCACAGTCATAGCCATTAATAAAGAAAACCCAATTTATAGAGTGTAGCATATAAAAAATTAAAGCAGCAGCATATAAGAAAGTTTATTGCAACATTGTTTGTGGTGTAGAAAATAAGTCAGTACAATGAAGTGTTCATTACTAGGCGAAAAATTATGATAACTCCATGCCATAAAATATTGCTAAACAGTTAAAAAGAAGAAGCTAAAACTTCTTACCTGGAGGGGAGCAATATGAAACCACGGCCTACGTGAGTGACTGTGCCCATAATCCATTTATTGCACTTTGGGTACATCATGTACTATAAGGTAGGGTATATGGCTTTGGTGGCAACATACTGAGCTCAAGAACATCAAGTCAGTACAATCAAATCTAATGAAATGTAGTGGAACACATCTTTTTTTGAGAATGCTAAGAACGTTGGGCTTACCAAAGCCCCGGCAGTCTCTTTCTTGCAGCACTTGGACCTGAGGGAGCGTGGCCTGCACTGGCCACCGTGATGAGGCCCACTCTAGAAGGAGAGCAGGGCCAGGCTGAGGCATGGGATGATGCCGAATTATGAAGAGTCACTTGAGCCACCCCTGGAGGTACATGAGTCCTTTCATCAGAATGAGTTTGTGTTGGGTTTTCTGTCATTTGTAAAAAATGGCCTTATTGATATATTTGGGTTTTTTTTTCTTTTTTTTGGTAAATGAACATGGGGAAAGGTGGGGAATCACAGGACAGCACAGTTTTTATACATCGTGTTCATTGCCTAAAGGGTTGGACATGCAGGGAGTTGAAAGAGGATTATTAAATTATTACTAAATATGCTATGAGTATAATGTTACTATATATAATATTACTGCATTATTAGTAAGTGTACTTTTGGATTTCATTTATTATTATTAACATATATAACATTTAAAGCAAAATAAATCTTACAAAAGACCCTGTGCTTTGACTATTGGTGTCAATAAGTCTATAGTTCTGCTTTCAAAAAAATGTTACGTGAAATCCAAACACAGGGTCTGGCAGAACTAACGCCTGCTTGAGTGTGGTTGCTATGGTAATAATATGGGTGTAATAATTTATCATTTTAATTTGAACATTTCACCTAAAATGTCATATGGTGTGTTTGAGTGTGATATTGTTATGTCGGAGAATGACATGCTTATGATTTTGTAATAAAAATTTTTGTAATAAAAAGGGGTGTTATTTATGCTGTACCCTGTATCTCTGAAAATTCAAGTATGAATGTTTCTTTCTTTCTTTTGACTTAAAATAAGAAAACAATTTGCAGTTAAAGTTTATCTTTGACAGAAGGATTATAATCAGAATAGTCTAATAATTGTCTTTGCTTTTTCACTCCACGGTGATTATTGAATACATACAAATTACCCAAAGCCAACAGATCACAGTCTGTGTGAAGAAATTTGGGATCTCAAGAGAATGGAGTAAGAAATGGGTCATGGTAGAGGTTTAAATGGAAGAAGCAAGCAGAGGTGGGGTTACCTCACACTCTATAGTGCATGCTGGGGAATTTTGCACTTTATCCTGAGCTGATGGGGGAGCTGAAAAGTTTTGAGCAGTTCAGGGACATGGTGAGATAAGTTACTCTGCTGCTTGTGTGAACCTGGGCAAAACAAGGTTCAGTGCCTTCATGTGTGGACCTGAAAACCTCTTCTCCAGGTGCACTCAACTCTGCTTGAATTTGAAAATGATGTAACTATAATTTGAAAACGATTCCACATGGCCACAGTCTATTTTGGCCATCATTCAGAGATTCCAATCATTTAATACTTTTATGTCAAAAAAATTAAGAGTTTTTCTGAATGCCAAAATGCTGCAAACTGTTGAAAGCATTTATGTTTTCCTAAATGGAATTATGTTACCAAAGATAAAAGAGCTAGTTGCTGGTGGAATTCAGTAGGGGGAGCTTTACATATTTATCTATTGATCATCTATAGGTCATGTTGCCTCTCCTTCAGAGTCCCTGCTACAATGGAGGCATTAATTTTTTAAAGGTTTTATTTATTTATTTTTAAAGGGTGGAGAAGGGAGAGAGAAAGAGAGGGTGAGAAACATGGATGTGTGAGAGAAGCATCAAGCAGCTGTCTCTCGTACGCTGTCCGACCGGGGATGGAATCCACAACCCAGGCATATGCCCTGACCAAGAACCAAACTAGTGACCTTCCGTTTTGCAGAATGACACCCAACCAACTGAGCATTAATTTTTGATAAGATGATTTGATAAATATCTAGTATAACCCAGGTCTCTTAGGTCCATGGTAGAAATTTCTCTTGCAAAACCAGTATCAGGTTTTCCTCTCTTTTTAGGCAGACAAGAAATCACACTTTCCAGCCCTAATGTAGTTCGGCGAGGCCATGTAACTGGCTACTGACCATGGGCTAAAACAAGTGGGAGTGACTCATGTCCCTTCTGGGAAGACGCATGGCTGAGCAGGTGTGAGATCTTTTCTCTGCCACAGTAACCAAGAAAGTTGTGATCTTTATGGTGCAGTGATAAGAAGGTGGAGTTTCTATTAGCCTGGATCCCTGAGTGGCTGTGTGAGAGAATGAGTGCTCCTTCCCGCCCCGCGCCCTAATCAAACTGCATTTCATCGGTATTCATGAGCGAGAAAGAAAACATTGGTACGCTAAGTCATCGATATTTCAGGCTTTATTCGTTACTACAACATTCCTGGCTTAGCCTGTGTACTGCGGTTTCAAAAAGCCCTCTGAGAATCTGATGACAGCTCTGCACCCGCTGCCAGCTCGCTGCTCATCCAAACAGCATTTTAAATGAAGAGTGTGAACAAGCCTCTTCATGAATCCCCCATCACAAATGGACATTTAAAATTAGAGAAGGCTCAGCTCCTTCCTAGTATACAAAATGATATTATGTGTATGTTTGGCGGGTGGGGTGGGGTGTAGAAACATTGTTGCTTTGTATTTTAATGGTTTAGAAGTTTTCTAATTGTGCCACTAAATGTTGGTGAGTTGATAGAGGAAAATCAGTTGAATAATTCCTAAACTGTTTTTGAAAACAAGATTCTGTCTCTGAGCATGCTGGCTCTTACTAGGTATAGCTAGCTCCCCAGGGGCAAGAAGGAAACAGCTGAGCATTTGCTAAATGGGTTGGCTTACCACAGTGGAAGATAAAGACTGGTAGAATTGACAGCTCTACCTGGGGGTTGAAGTTGTGAACTGAAAACAAGTACCCTTTAGCATTCTGATTTGTTTACTTTAGAGAAAGGGAGTAACTTCCTGTTTCTCAGAAAGGGGAGAGAGAGAGAGAGAGAGAGGGAGAGAGAGAGGGAGAATTCTTTCAAGATCATGGACAAAGAACTAGTTAACATCAAAGGGCTCTTCTAAGAAATTGTATTGGTGAGAGAAATAAAAAAGTATCAAAACCCTTCAGACAGATTAAATATTGAGTGTTTTCAATTTACCAAACCAAATTTAACTCCTAGTTTTGAAGTGTTCATTAAACAGTTAATCACTCCTATTGTATTACCAGTGTAGTTGTTTGTACCGAGGTGAGTTCCTGGCCTATGAGGAAAGATAACATCTGTCTTCCATGCCTGGTCCCATTTTGTTTTGTTTCCCATTGTGTCCCACACTGTTCCTTCCTCTTCAGTTTGGCCTTTCTCTGCCCTGTCTTTCCCTTGGAGCTCCTACTCCGTCTCCTTGTACTACCTGGTATAGCTTACTCCTTGGCTAACCAGTGCAAGTCAGAACTTCACACCCTGCTTCCTATCACCAATTGAAATATAATGAATACCTAGTTTAATTTTCAGCTCTTCAGAGCTAGGCTAATTGTACACATCAGGAGTGATAATTTGTTGATCTAAAATAATTGCAGTTTCTTAATTCCAGAACACAAGGACACCGCCGGTCTTCTGGGCTCCTCTGCAAGGATGTGCTTTTTGAGCAATGTGTATTGCCCTAAGACACTCAGCATTGCAGATGCAGTTCACCCTTCCTGCTAGCAAAGAAAGTGATAAAACAGAGGTAGAATGCTTCTTGGAGAAACAGAGGAAATGAAGATATTTAGTTTACAGGTGAGACTACACACAGAGGATCAAATACTGTTTGGAAAGGTCTTGTAGGTGGAAAATGAAACAGCTCTGTTTTCTGAAGTCTTGAGGGACAGAACTAGACTAATGGCTGGAAGGCATACGTGGGGTCAGAAAGGTCGGGATCAATATAAGAAAGATTTTGTTGTTATTGGAATCAGCAAAAGATTGGAAAGATTTCTAAACTTCAATGAGAAAAATATAAAGACAATATTGCTTGAAACATAAAGCAAGATATGAAAAAGACTAACAAGGAGGATTAGGAAAACTAGCCTGCATTTATGGGACATGTTAATATTTGTCCAGCACAAATTATTGAGTCCCATTTATATTAAATCAACCCCCTGAATCCCAAATAGTAGTAGATCTTATTATTATCTTCATTGTCATGTTGTAGATGAGGATACTTAGGCAGAGCTTAAGAAAAATTAAGAAAAATGTTTATTACCTAGTAGTTACCAGAGCTGGGATTTTGAAACAAGACAGTCTAGTTTCAGAGTCTGTATTTTATTTACATTACTATTGAGATAGAAAAAAAAAGATAGAAATTTGTAGAAGAAAACAAATGCAAAGATGTATAAGAACAAGATGACTGTCCATAAGCAAAGTAGAGATAATAAATAAAATATAAACAGAACAAATAAACAAACAGAGACTCATAAATGTCTCATAGACCCGATGGAATGGAATCATAACATGTCTCTGGAAGGATCAGTTATTCCTTGTGCAAAAGAAACAGACTGAATTGAAGGAGAGAAATAGAAAAGAGTAAAACAAGCTTGCCCCTTAGAGCTGCAAAGCAGACAGGAAGCTCACCAAGCTGAGGCTAAAAGGGCTTAGCTACACAGAGGCTGGCCAGAAAGAAGGAAGTTAACGGCGCATATCACAGAGGTAAACTATTAAAAACATGATGGGATGAATATGTAAACACTAGTTGGCAGCCTTGCTCTTCTAAAGACAATGGACTTGACAAATTCTTGACTTGGTGAAAGTTGATTGCTCCAAGGTAGAGGAAATAATGAGATTTAGGTCTACTCTGGTTTTAATTTTGGTCAAGGAAAATTTATTAGCCTATAGAAGCGAAAGGCTCTTTGCAAGAAAGTGGCAATGTGATAGCAGGATCTGAAATATGAAAGGACATTATCACTGCGTATAGTCAGCCCTTAGGCCAGGCTTTAGGGGACATAATTTTAGAACTGACCTCGTGCATTATTGCCAATTAAACAAAGTATTATTTTTAGCACTTCCTTCAAAAGGCTACGGCCTCAGAATACTTTAAATCTACTACGTCTTTCTGCTTTTTATGTTATTGTTTTCATGCATATTAATGCAGTAGGTATTTTAAACTCCATGAAATACTATGATATTGTTTTGTATGGTCAAGTTTACTTATATTTACCTACATGTTTACTCTTTTTCGTGTTCTTTATTCCCACCAACATTTCTGCTTTCATCTACATCCATTTTTCTTTTACCTAAAGAACTTCTTTTATTGTTTTTATTTGTTAAATCGATCAGTATATTGATAACAATAACTCGGAAGTCACTCTAAGGATGTTTTCTCTACATAGATATCAAATTTGGTAGTTATCTTCTTTCAGCAATTTAAATATAGCATTCGACAGTGTTCTGTCTTATTAATACTTCTGGTGGGAAGTCACCTGTCAGTGTTATTGTGGTTGCTTTTAAGGTTAATTTTATGTTTATTTTCTCTGTCATTTTTAAGATTTTCTCTAGGTCTTTGCTTTTCAGTCAGTTTAGCTATGTATGATTTTCTTTGAATTTTTGCTTTTTGGGGTTTGCTAAGCTTCTCGGGTTTATGATTTGAGTCTTCCATAAGTTATAGAAAATTCACTACAATTATCTGTTCAAAAATTGCTTCTGTCTCAGTCTATATCTTTTTTCCTTTTTTGAATATAGTTACACAAATTTTTGAATTTTTGCACATGTCTTACATGGTCCTTACATATTTGTTCATTTTTTTAATCTTCATATTTTCTTCCTCTGTGTACTTCATTGGGTATTTTCCAGTTTACTTGTCCAGTCTTTCAATGTTGCCAATTTATTATTACATGTATTCACTAAATTCTTCATTTAAGATATATATTTTTTAGTTCTTGTCTAGAATGTGCATGATTTCCTCTTATAGAGTTCAATTCTGTGAAATATTTCATTTTTAATATGTTTTTCTATCTTTTTCTGTTTTTTAACATATTAATTATACTTATTTTAACATCCGTGTCTGCCAACCTCATGTTCTAATCATTTCTGAGTATGCTTCTATTGCCGATTTTCTTTTTATTGGTTGTTAGTCAAATGGTCTTGCCTCATTGCATGTCAAGAATTGTAATTTTATTGGGTATCAAAAAAATAGTGTTTCCAGGTGATAATATCTTCCTCAGAGTGGGTTTGATCTTTCCTCTGACAGGCAGATGAAGCCGATCATACATCCCTGTAACACAGCCAGGGACCGAGGTAGGTCAAGGCACGGTGACAGTTTGGTACGCTTCGCTCTACGTCCAGCTCATCACTGTTCCTATGATATGGGCCTCCAGACCATCTGTTGGCAGTCGGTTGTCTTTGACTCTTCGGCCTTGAAATTCTGCAGGTAATTTGGTTTAGGCATGCTCTCCCAGAGGTCATTATTTCATGAGAATGTGGAGATTTCACTCTGCCGTCCAGGGGCTTTAGACTTTAGCCCCCCATACAGCTTCAGAACTAAGTAAACGCCGGTGTCAGCAACCAGTCATGTGCGTTGAGACTTTTCAATTTCCCAGTATGTCATAGTAACCTCGAGCCACCGTTTAAAGCTTCGTTGGTTTCTTTTTCTCCCAGCAATGACCCTCTGCCTAGACGAGGTGCCAATATTCAGCTTCTACCCCATGCCTAGAAACAGAAAATATTTGCAATAAAAATAAATTTTGCTGATCCTTAGATTAAAAATTGAATGGTCTGTCCTAAATCCAATAATCGCGTTTTCTTTTGACTTTCAGGATGCCATGAATACCTGGTTTTCCTCCCAACTCTCTGGCTGCTCTGGGTTTTCTAATTGTAGTATTCTTTTCCCCACTATCCCTTAACGTTTGTGTTCCTCTGTGTTTGCTATTCACATCTCTAGTACCTAACATAGAACCTTTTACCTATGAGCATTTGATGTGGCCGGGAAAATGATTTGCATTTTTAAAAAGTGGGAGGATGTATGTAAAACCAGCAATGACTATAAATGGGTGGCTTAACCCCGTGGTTAGAATAGAAACAGGCAGGCTCGCATCCAAACTATACCAGCCCTTTTTCCAGAAGAAAATGAACAAAGAATAGAATCGGGGGAGATGTGCAGCTGTTAAGAAAATCTGAATGGAGGGAGGGGATGGCACAGGTTATCGGATGCACTTTATTTCCACCTTCTTCAATGATCTTCAACGACGTAACAGTAGAATAATTACCATCAACAAGGACCGGAAGCTCCAGATGGGGGTTTAAAAGGGTCCAAGTTTTCTGCACCAGTCAAAAGCTTTTGCATGGAGCTTAAAAGTGTGCAGTTGGAAAAGAAGCATACTTAACTTTATTTCAGAATACTCTAAAACTTTTGATTTAAAAAAAAATCTTTCCTTTTCATTAGCATCTATTTCCCTGTTAAGCGCAGATATATACCATTGCTTTAAGGACCTTCAAGATATAATTAAAAAGTAAAGAAGTCAGCTACAATGAAAATATTGACTGCTGAGTCTTGGTACCTTGGATAATACCAGACTACGCCAATATCAAATGCCCCCTGAACATGCATCAACCAAGGGAGTGGGCAATGCCCCCCTCCCAGAGTTGTACTCAGAAGAGGACATCCAGCATAAGACTAAAATATACCATAAACAGCCCCAAAAGAAAACAAAAGATATTACTCACGTGGATAACTGCTAATTGAGTATGTGGTTAATAGTCTTAAGATCATAAATATCAAGGATTATTAATTATAACACCTAGCATTTGAGAATCTACTATGTGCTGACACTGCATTAAGCATTTTACATGTATTTTTTCACTTAAATCTCAACAATCTTATGACATTGGTATTGTTGTAACTGTATTAGAGAAAAAACGAAGGCATAGAGACTGTAGTGTAAGTGCAAATTCTAGAAGCCAGACCACTAGAGTTAGAATCCTGGCTCTCCCATCATTAGCTTTGTGATCTTGGGCAAGTATCTAACCTCTCTGCCTCAGTTTCAGATTAACTGAAACTGAGTTCATCTGTTTCAGTTCAGAAACAGTCTCCTGCCTGGAAAAAGAAGATAATACTTCAGTGTAATGTAGCTGGCAAATAGTAAGTGTTCTTATGTGTTTGACATTGAGTAAATTACGCAATAATAACTTGCCCAAGGTCACACAACTAGTAGATGGCAAGGCCAGGACTTTTGTCCAGATTCAAAGCTGGTATCTCAACTGGCATGTCCCAGTGTTACCCCAAGTTAGACTGTGGTCTTCCGGTAGATTTAGCTAATAATTAGCATGTGCTTTATTTGGTTTCAGAAAACTCCATAAAACAGCATTACTTGTTGTTTATTGAGCGTTTACGACACAGAGCCAGATACAGAAGAGGCCTTGAGACCCGACAGTGTCCGGAGCAGAAGCGCCTGGAACCATGTGCGTTGAGCATGAGTGACCAACCATAGGCACAGAGTCCCCCAGGGACTAGGTCTTACAAGGAGAGCTGTGTTTAGAGGCCAGACAATTGCCAATAAACTGTATGCTTCACAGTAGAAAAGAAAACTATAAAACTGAACAAGACAGCCTTCATTTCTCTCCTGTCACGCTTTATTTGCATTGTCATCTCTGAGTCTGTTATTCAGAGCAGCTTACATTGGTAGGATAATGTTGATTTGTTTTTTTCCTGCTCGTAGAAAACAGAGGAAGTGATACTGGCGTTGCTTGAGCTCTGCTTTTGTTCCCCATATAGAATCCGACCTGTGCTCAAGGGGTCGGGGGCGGGGGGTGTATTTTTAGGGTATTTCCTAGACTCATTTTTAATTATCCTTTCTTGTGCCAGAGCAAGTTGGTAGTAAAACCATGATAGCGTCAGGAGAACTGAAATTTTATAATGCTGTGTTGTTGGGTAACATTGACATGTTGTAAATCACTCTGTGAAGAACTGCTGGCTCCTGGAATGTTCTTATGACCAAGGGTGTGTTTATAAGCACCAATGGCCGTGACTCTGGAGACCTGACACTGTAAAAAGGACAGAACACACCAGTATGGGGTGTGTGCCGTGGTCTGCCTTCTGTTTCA
Source organism: Mormoops blainvillei (assembly GCA_004026545.1). NCBI lineage: Eukaryota > Metazoa > Chordata > Mammalia > Chiroptera > Mormoopidae > Mormoops > Mormoops blainvillei. The sequence continues at coordinate 98,474 of PVJD01005486.1, read as the reverse complement.
AGCAGGAAGCATTGTGACTGCGCTCCACACTGACCTCATCACACCCTAGCTCAGAATCCTACACTGGCTCCCCTTGCCTACTGAGTGCCTCAGCTGTGCTTGGAAGATTCTGGAAAATATCAGCCCAAATTTGTCTTCCCTGATTTCATCTCATGAGCCCTATACTTGGGACAAACCGCACAGCTTGTCCCTTCCCAAACAAGCTTCTCATTGTCTTTTGAACCAATCAGCACATATTTACCGAGCACTGCTGTAGGTACGGCGTCGGGTGACGGCGCAATATAAATACATAGGGTTTCTGTATTTGTCCACCGATACAGTAACCATTTGTCAGCCATACTTCCATGAAACGGAAACAAACACACACATAGAAAAGAGTGGATACTAACTCTTCCAGGGGCAAGGCTGTGAGTGAGCGGCCCTCCGGGTTTTCCGATTCTGATTTGCTGTTGCCCTGCTTTGCGCCGCTGCCCCTCTTACCAGACAGGGAGCTGGCTGCCGTGGCTTGTCAACACAAATGACTTACAGATTTGTGCGAGGTTCTATTAAATTCCCCAAATGTTCAGAAGGTGGTAGGTCAAACAGTATTTCTGTATTTCTGTACCGCGTTGTGCATATTTCTCACCCTTTAACTCAAATTTATTTTTCTAATCGGCTAATTGGGAGAAATGGACTCGTTTAGATCATTTACTCCCACTTTGAACAACAGCTTCCTGTCTACATGTAAAAGTATAGGGAACCTTGTTTACCCGGAATTATTTTGGTTCTCCACTACTATTCAGAGACTTCTTGAAAACAACATAAAGTAATAGCTTTTGTGCTGGGCCACCCAGAAGCCTTGACATCAGATGAGTCTGTGGATGCCGTAGCAACTGCAGTTTTGTAGTCATGGCAACAGCCTTGTGGCTCCAGAGGCAAAGCTAAGGAGAGTTAAGCATCACTACATTCTACCTAAGCTCCTCTGACCTTATCAGGAAGCAACAAGACCCGTGTGTTCCTCCAAGAGCACGTGCCCTCAGCAGGGAGGGAAGACTGTGTAAGAGGTACTTGATGTGAATGTCATACTTGGATTATTCAAGCACGTGAATCCTTAATCTAGTTTGATGGATTAAGAGGTAGGTTTTTGTTTTTTTTAACTATATTGTTGATTTCTTTACCAGGAGGATTGTTACAAAAGCAGAGCACATAACATGCATGTTGTGAATGTGTGATCACTACACAGTTCAGAGGAGTAAAATACATGTGTAGGTCTTTCTTCAATGGCACACATGGGAAACCTAGGAGACCTGGAAAATAATTTTCATCTGTTTTGTTGAATGTTTCCCTTTCATACAGGATGGCAATAAGGAATTGTCATCTTTCAAATTAATATACCACGCGAAGGTGGCAGTAGCCAGAAACAAATCATAATTCAACCTGTACCCGGACTGCAATGCCTTAGAAAGGCTCATGACTTTCTCAAGCTTGAAAGCATGAAATGGAGAGAGCGGGCTAAGCAACCCATTCACAGAAAGAGCATAAATAATCTCCCTTTCAGTTACGCTTTCCTAGCTGTGCATGGACATATTACATATGATTGCATAACTCCATACACAAATGTGTGACAGCAAATCAAATGTGGTTTCCAGCCATATCTGTTTAACTCTTGTTTACCGGAACTGTTTTACACTTCACAGTATATTTCGTATTTAAAAAAAGGTAGCCCAAAATATTAATTTTAATGCTATTTGAATTACATTTATCCTTTTTTAAAATTCATTTTTAATTCATTCTCTTCTACTAGTGTCTCCTATCCAGACCTGTTTAAGACAAAAGCTCCTCGAGGAAAATTACCCTTTATAAATTAGCTCTAGTAATATAAATTTCTAATGCTCCTAAAAGGCCCCAGTTTATAAGAGTAACTCTTCATTTCACGTATCCCACTAATGTATGCAAAATACCTGTTATGTTTTCTGGGAAATTCCATTGAAGACACAAAAGCGAACAAGACACGGCCCTTGCCCTCAGAAACCATGCAAACTATATTGACTGAAATGGATCATGTCTTTGGTGCTGGACAGTCCCCTTCAGCAATAATTTAAAGCCACCAACAGTCCTATCTTCATTTCCAACAAAATGTAAGGAGAACTAAAGGTTAAATCCCCATTGATTTTCATGAGTTCATGTGCTTGTTTTGTTGTTTTTATTCTGCTAACTTTAAGACCTGAAGCATTTAAAATTATTTTTTAAAGCAAGCTGTTGTGTTTGAGGTATATTTTGTTAACAAGCATTTTGCAATCATGGATGTGCTATTGCTGACAATTTCTTTTTATCACCAGTTTATAAAACAGTATTGTGGATATTTAACTGGAATGGAAAGTTTTTCTCTCAGGGGGATCGTGGGTGTTTTTTTTTTCATGGCATCTTGGGCTCCACAGTCTGTACCAGATGTAGAACGTGTCATTGGTGAGTATGTTGGAGCTGTCATGAACTGGGCAGCAAAGAGAAAATTTCAAATGAAACTCAGATTCAGTGAACTGAACTTACAAGAATTCGTTATCCAAGAAATGACCTCACACCTCAATTTTGGGCTGGTCGTTTGAAAAATAAAAGCCAAATAGAGAACATTGAACTTGTCATTTGGAAAATTATTTGACTTAGCAATGAGTCCTCTTGATAATTTACAATTATGTGTTTCATGTCATTTAATGTTATCATCATTTGGCCATTATAATCTTTGCTAATACTTGATAAGCAGAAAGATTTAAAGGAAATTACCTAATCACAAAAATAATATGGCTGAAATAGATCTTAGATTTGTGTAGTCCAACCCCATAATTTTATAAATGGTGAAATTGACGTCTCTACGTTTCCTTCCAGTTTAAAATTTCAGATTTCACTATTTCTTGACAATCCCACCACATGGAATAACTATTTTAAATGTTTGGCATCAGTGTTGACTTGCAGTTAAATTAAAGTTCCCTGCTTTTAGGATACATTTGATTTACTCACTTTAATTACATTCTCACTTTATTTTGTTCCTTCAGTTCATTTTATTCTAACTTCCTCTAAGTCAAAGTATGGTTAAAGTTTATGAAGAGTTATTAGAGAAAACCATTCAGTAATACTCTCCAAGTGATATATCCTTAACTTGCACTGATTGGGACTTAACTTAGACATGGGGGAGAAATGAATAACAGTGGTGTCAGGCTTTGTAGGAAATACTCTTTGTTTTCTGAGTCTATGATTTCTTCTGCGTTTGGGATTTCCTCTGTCTCTATCATCTGATGGCCAGTCTCCATTGCCTTCCTGTGTTCAATGTATGGTAATCATTATACCCATATATAATGCACATCTTTATTTTTCCCTCAAAAACTTGGGCAAAAAAAAAGTGCACATTATACAGGGCAAACTATGGTATTTCCTCATCCTTCTCTTCAGTTCTCTTTTTGACCACATATAAACTCACCCTTCTTCTCATGAGCATCTTAGCGGTAGCCCAGCAAGATACCATTTAACCTGCATTGTCTGAATATGAATATAACTCATGGTCCTGTGTGACTGTTCTGATTCTACAGAGCAAATTCGTGTGAAGAAAACAACACACACAGTCACACTGATGTGGTGTCCTAGAGACAAACAAATCTCTTCTACAGACAAATTATGATTTGAGAAAATCTGCCTTCAGCTTCCCTTTATCAGCACCTTCATTTTTCTTTTCTTTTCTTTCTTTCTTTTTTTTTTTGCTGGGGGTGGAGGCGAGTCCCTGTTGAACTCAGTGACCACATGGCACTGTCCCTTCTTTTCTTTGGAAACTCTATGGAGGAGTTTCCTTACTCACAGTTCGCCAGGCTCTCGCACTTTTCTCTGTCCTCTCCCCTTTGAAAACTTCTTCCTTCTGGAAATTATCATCTCAAAATCCTGGTCTCTAAAACTAGCTACAATCTTCTAAATTATTAGTCTAAAGACATTAATGGAGGATAATGGCTTAATGTGCATCTTAAAAGGACTCTTCAGTGCTTTCAACTAAATGAGCCAGGAATTTCTAGTACTGTGGTGTGCTGGCTGGGATATTTTAAGAATTCATACTTTTCTACGTATGTCCTTTAATTCATTCAGTGGATAGTTGCTTACCATCAACTGTGAGCCAGTTCTGTTTACCCAGCTTTGACATTTATATCTGGTGTCTCGATGGAAAAACTCACAATAATAACTCTCACCCATCAAGAGTCTATTACAAGCCTGAATTAGTTTGCTTGAACTGCTATAACCACAGACTGGGTGGCTTGTGTGACAGAAATTTATTTCTCATAGTCTTGGAGACTAAAAGTCCAAGGTCAGGGTGTCCCTCTCTCCTTTGCCTGCACATAGTTACCTTCCTGTTGTGCTTTTACATGGCCGTTCCTCTGTGTGTAGGTCTGCATCCTAATCCCTTCTCCTTACAGGAAAGAACCTACTGGTTGTCCTGGGTTAGGGCGCACGTGCGTGACCTCATTTTGCCTTAATTGCCTCTTTGAAAACACTACTTCCAATACAACCACTGCAGGGTAGGGCTTCAGTGTTTCGGGAGGATATGATTCAACCCATGACAGTTTCACACTGTATTAAAACAATTTACATGTGTTCTCTTTTATCATTAACAGGGTCTAGAAAGATTTACTTTATTGTTCAAATTTTTCTGTTAAAAAAATGAGGATCAAAGAAGGTAAGTAACTTTTCCAAAGTCATCTAACTACTAAGTAGTGAAATTGAAAATCAAATTGAGCTTTATAGTTCTAAAGTTCATATTTTTCTGCTATACCACTCTGCCTCCAGCTAAGATTTATAGCCAGTCACACTGCTCCAAGACCGAGTCCTGGAATATTTTACTTCATGGAAGACTAGGACTTCACGGATATTTGGGCAAAAATTCTCCTAGAGAGAATGTATTTAAGAAATAGAAAAACAGACGATTTTCCTATAGCCAGATTCCTTAACTTAGGTAACATTAGGGAGGATTTGGCTTTTTCCCCCCAGAAACAAGGAAATTTTGGAATTTTAGTTTTTGTACCAGCAACAGTGATATTGTGAGACATATCCACAGAAATGTTAAAAATCAACAAAATGGCATTCATTAGCATGTGTTTGTTTAGTCTCTAAACACACCAAAAGGTACACGGTGAACTAACTTGGTATCTTTAATATTTTATGAGAAAGGCAAATCACAAAGTCCTTAAATTTTTCCCAATTCAACTTATTTTTCAAAGGAAAGAGCTGTCTGAGCATAAACCAGGTCCAGAAATATTTGTTAGTCCCTTTTTTTGCATCACTGGAAGTGTAGACAAAATACCCCTTCCTCATTTGAATTCTTTATTTTTCCCACTTTTCTGTTATAGCATATGGAAGTGAGAGACTTCACGGTAAGAGATATATGACGTGGTGAGAGAACTGTGACAAGCCAGCTCTTTTATTTATATGTATTTTTTGTAGCACAGAATGTTTGAATGAAAAAAAGAGGCCCAAAACTTTAATCAAATGGCAAAATAATAATAAGGAAGATAATAAAAGTGAAATTCTTTTATCTCAGCTTATAGTTAAGAAAATTAGTTTTAGCATTCTAAAAAAAGAAGATATTAAGGAAGAAGAGAAGAGTACAGAATTAAGGTTTGGATATTAGGGTGATGAACTTAAAGATAGGAGATACTTGAAAGTGTCATAAAAATCTTTCTTTCTAGTACTAGCCTTATAAAAAAAGTGAGAGAAATATTATTTTCTGCCTATAGGCAATAATGGTCACAAATTTCCTTTATTGTGATGTAGTTATTACACTGGAATAAATTTACTGCTATTGAGTGATGATGAAAATGTAATTTAGCAATAAAGGAAAAGAAAGAAGTTGGGCTCCTCAGATATAATAATTTAAAATTAGTAACTTTACTGAAGGTCAGTTACTGTATAAGCCTGATTTTAAAATCCCCCACAGAAGTATATTCACCCTGCAGGGGTACCTAAGACCACAGCTGTTTCAGTGTCTGGGTTGGCACATAGCGGTAGCAGGTTACACTTGCAGACTGCATTTCATGTGGGTTCGTTTGTCTCCCTCTAGGTCTCAGCCATTGACCTTAATTCTAAACCCAGTTAGGCACGTTGCTCTTAGGCGTTCTTGATCCACTAGTGCATTGATGAGATTATGAATAATTAATGGTAATCTAAAGAAATAACTAGACAACTCAAAAAATTATAAGACTCTGAAGAAATTGAAGAAGATACAAATAAGTGGAAACATACACCGTGCTCATGGGCAGGAAGAATTAACATCATTAAAATGTCCATACTACCCAAAGCAATCTATGCATTCAATGCAATTCTTATCAAGATTCTAACAACATATTTCACAGAACTAGAACAAATATTTCAAAAATTTATATGGAACCAGAAAAGGCCCCGAATACCAACAGCAATCCTGAGACACAAGAGCAAAGTTGGAGGAATCACACTACGTAATATCAAACTATGCTATAAGGCTATAGTATCAAAACAGCATGGTACTGGCATTAAAAAAGACACATAGATCAATGGAACAGAACAGAGAGCCCAGAAGTAAACCCACACTTTTATAGTCAGTTAATATTTGGCAGCGGAAGCAAGCACATACAATGGGCTAAAGATTTTTATTCAATAAATGGTGTTGAGAAAATTGTACAGATACATGCAGAAAAATGAAACTAGACCACCTTCTTATACCACACACAAGAATAAATTCAAAATGGATTAAATACTTAAATGTTAGACCCAAAACCATAAAAATCCTAGAAGAAAACATAGGCAGCAAAATCTCAGACACTGCTCGTGGCAATATTTTATATCTCTGAAGGCAAGGAAAACAAAAGAAAAACTAAACACAGAACTACACCAGACTAAACAGGTTTTGCACATCAAAGGAAGCCATCAACAAAATAAAGAGACAACAAAATAAAGAGACAACAAAATAAAGAGAACACATTCACCAATAACTCCCATAAGGGGTTAATATCCAAAATTTATGAAGTACTTCTAAAACTCAATACCAAAAAAACAAACAATCCAATGATAAAATGGACAAAAGACCTGAATAGACACGTTACCGAAGAGGAGATAATGATGGTGAGTAGACTTATGAAAGAATGCTCATCATCATCAATCATCAGAGAAATGCAAATTAAAGCCACAATGAGATTTCCTCTCACACCTATCAGAATTGCTATCATCAACAAGTCGAAAAACAAGTGCTGGCAAGGATGTGGAGAAAGGGGAACCCAGCGATCCCACTTCTGTGAATACACGTATACCCGAAGGAAACGAGAACATTAATTCAAAAGAACATAAGCACCCCTGTGTTCATTGTAGTGTTACTTACAATTGTCAAGATGTGGAAACAGCCCAAGTGTCCATCAGTAGATGAGTGGATAAAACAACTATGGGGCATTTACACAATGAAATGCTACTCAGCCGTAAAAGCAAAGAAAGTTTTACCTTTTGCAACAGTATGAATGGACTTGGAGAACATTATGCTAAGTGAAATAAGTCAGTCAGAGAAAGATAAATACCATATGATTTCACTTATATGTGGAATCTAATGAAAGAACTGAACTAACAAGCAAAAAAGAGACTGATTCCTAGATAGAGAGCAGGATGACAGCAAAGAGGGGGTGAGGGACTGAGCAAAAAGGAAAAAGAACTCATGGACATGGACAACAGTGTGGTGATTGTGGGGGGAAGGGTGTTTAAGGGGACTAAATTAGAATGGGAAAAAAAAGAAAAATTTTGGAAAAAATAAAGTATAACGCTCCAAAAATAATTAGAAATAGCTAGACAATTGTTTCTAGCATCAGAATATGTGAAGGACAGCTCATGGCAGGGGCTCAGCACTCTGGTTTTTAGCAATGCATCCACATCCCTGGAAGTAGAACAGATTGGCCATGAGACTTCCCAAGCTTTGTAGATTGGGGTGGTGGTGAGGAGGACTTGGGATTAATTATTCCTGGACAAGTAAATTGTTTATGCTTTATAGACCAGAAACTTCATTGCCAGTTTGAACCCAGAGATCATTCCAATCAAATATGGAAGACATTGGTTTGCAAGTCTTGACATCCCTCTTCACACAGAGCACTGAACCAGGAATGTAGGCCTTAGCAGAAATATTCACAAAGCAGAGCATCCATCTAGTAACTTGTTATAAGTAAGACTGTGATTAATTAGTTCACACTGAACGGTCACGCTTAACCTGCTTGGGGGTCATGGATTCCTGTGGGAGTCTTTTGATTTTTGTCATGAAACTTTCTCTTCAGAAAACATAATACACACAGATTCAACGTCTTGTAGGCAATATTAAAGTGTTCACAGGGCCATTATCGAAACCATTTATGGACACCAGCTTAAGAAGCTATGACATAAAGTAACAAATATCCAGTGACCAGTATATTTGTACCATCAGTTCAGGTATTAATATTTCAAGGAAAATAGACAAAGAGAAAGACATTGAACTTGGCTCTCACTAGATAATTGAGTAATGAATATTAGATTATTTCATCCAAAGGGAGGCTGAATATGCACTCTCTGAAGAAAGTTGCACATTGGGAGTAAGTAACCTTGGATGCCCTTTACTGAGAGGCATCAGTAGTAGAGGCCAAGTCCAAGGTCAAATGCCTGGGGTGAAGAGAGCACCCTGTTTTCTCTACACCACATGGATCAACTCTGAATATGTAAAATATCAATTATTTTAAGATCAGATCATATTATGTCACACCTTTGTATCGTATTCTTATGTTCTGAAAAAATTTTAAGACAAGCCTACCCTCATAAGGGCATATTGATTTCAAAAGATTCATTCAACAAGTAGTTTTCAACGTAATGAGTGGTGATGCAGTGCGCAGACCATAGGGCCCAACCCAGACCCAGGCCCTCCAAAGGAAGGGGCACAAGTGCGCTCTGCATCCCACGGGCCAGGCTGAGGTTGGACTCCATGGTGGCAATTTAAGGAGAGGTAACAGGCCATATGTGGACTCCAATTAGATGAACTACACCAGTATTTCGAAAAACATATCAAAAAGCAAAAATGAAAGATGTGGAAATGGATTAAATGCAAACCAGGCAAAGGAAGTTAAGAGAGGGAAGGTTCTATAGTGCTAAATTCTGTGAGCTACCCAAGCAAGTGGAGGGCTCTAGAACCCAGCAGAAAGGAGAGATTGGACTGGGCAACTGGTGAAGAGTGAAACAATTTAAGAGCATGCTTGCTTCATTCCGTCAGTAAAGGTAATTGCCGTTTGCCTCCTCTCAACATGTATTGTCTGTTTTAAAATAAGCAGGCATCTGTTATGGGCTGCATCCGTTTTCTTTTCTTCAGTATTTGCTCCCTTCTCTTATTTCCTCAGATGCTGTATTGGAGTCTTTCCAACACAAGCTTGCCGTTTGTTCTCCCAGGTTCCTGTGTCTTCTGTGGGTAGCATGACACTGGCAGGCAAGAGGATCAGGTCGCATCTGGCTGAGTCAGTGCCTTGGCAATCACTCCGCCTGGTACTCTCCGCTGGTTCTCTGTTCCGTCTCCTTGAGCTCAATGCCAGCTTGCTGCTCACCTCCTGCTGTTCATCTCTCTCCCACTGTTGAGCCAGTTGACTAGATCTACTCCATGGCTGCATTACATCCTGTCTTTCACTCCAGATTGTAAGATGCCTTGTTTTCATCTTTGGGAGTGGAGACTGAATGTTTGATAGCCCACCTCGGAGGCCGCTATGCCCCATGCGTCTGCTCTGGGTAGTATCTTAGAAGGTGGACGTTTGAAAACAACCCTGGGAAATGGTAAAAATTGTGTTGTTGCTGCAAGAGCTGCTGCTGATACCACAACAGCTTCACTTCTCTGTGCCGACTGCCCATTCGCTGTGTGATCCAGATTCCTGGCCCTGTGCTGACGTTGCCAACCTCACAGAGAAGCAATGGCTGAAAGGAGCAACAGACGAGTCTCATCTGTTGCCAAATGAAGCTCTGCTTCTTTTTCAAATGTCAAGGCTTTGCCTCTTCATGTTGCTCCCTCCTTCTTCAGGATGTTTTGTACCCAAGCAGCCTGGGAAATGACAAAGGCTCTGAATTTGATCCTCAAGCATGTGAAGTTTTCTGGGTGAGGTGATTCCAAAGCACCTTGAACGATTTCCTGCTTGGTTCTAGTAACTGTGAAAACTATTATAAACCCTTTTAAGAAATATTATTGTTGGAAGCTTAGATATTCCTGGTTTATTTGAAAACCACCAGATGCAACCATGTGACATTTAGTAACAACATGCTAATGAGATCTCAATGAGTTACACCAATCAGCTGAAAAATCAACATAGATATCTATTTGTTAGAGATCTGACTCTTCAGATAAATTAAAGATTCTAGAGTTATCTTTCTGCTTGCAACATTTAGAGTGAAAAAGAATGTACTGGTTGCAGAACACTCAGCCTGTCAAACTTGGTAACATACAGTTTTGTTCTGTTTTCTGAGATGATCATTTCTGATGGTGAAAAGGGAAGAACCCAGCCGAGAAAACAGCCCGTATAGAGTTAGCAGTACTAGGAAAGCATGCCCGTTTGTGTGGCGTGCGTATGTGCGTATGTGCACTGAATTATTTATGGGGCAAAATATAATCATACTGACCAATTGTGTTGTCTTATGGCAACCATCGGCCTCAGCCTAAAAATGTTCCAGAGTAACTAACTGTAAATCAGGTTAATCTGGCAAATTTTTGGTTTTAAAAAGGGACTGATTACTGGGCTCTTTTTCTGTTTCACTTACTAGAAGGGTATCATCGCCATTGTTGCTACTATCTCAACTTGGCTAGAAGGCTCTGTGTGGCTGGGCAACAGCAGAGGAGAGGATATCCTGAATATCTTAAAATCCTTAATATCTTTGATATTGAAAGTACACCTGAACTCATAACAAAGCCATCCTATTGTATAATAGTGATGAGCACCCTGGTGTGTTTATTTGCTATGAAACATATATGTTCAGACAGGTTCACAGAGCTATGTGATGATTTGCTACGTATTTTTGAAGAATGTTATGATTGTACTATACTCGTATATCCTATACTTGTATTTTCAGAGAGAACTCTTCATGATGTTCAAGGTTAGTAAGGTAAGTAAGGTATCCATTTTTAATTGAGTATTTCTTTAGTGAATTACCTAACCATACATTCAATGTTACAATCTGTATTTATTTAAGGAGAAAAAGAAGGAAGAGGAGGAGGAAGAGCATAAGAAGGAGAAAGATAAAAGGTAAAGGATCACAATCTTCATAGGTTACAAAAAATAAAAACCTTTCAAAGTGCGCTCCCTGCAATGTACACAGTGAATGAACACTTGGTGATGAGGGCCTCATGGTGAAGCTGGGAAGAAACTCAGATGCACCTGAGTTTCTGTTGTTTTCTTAAAACCGATTGGTACATACAAGGAAGGCTCTTATCTCAATATTTAACAAGTGGTGTAATAATATTTTCTATTTAATGAACACTGACCACGTGTCAGATACTGTGCTAAACTAAGAGATGTATGGGCATCACCTTATTTAATTCTTATAACAACCGTAACATATAAAAACTATAATTATCCTCACTTTTCATAGGAAGAAAGAGTCTGAGATTAGGTAAGTAACACATCTAAGATCACCCAACTAGTGATAAGTGAAACTGGGGTTCGAATCCAATCGCCGTGTCTTTCTTTCCCCAAGCTTAGGCACAAGGGGAGCCAGGTTAGTTTAGACGGACAGGGAAAGGGCAGGAAAGTGACCTGCACTTTAGAGTCCAAGCCACTAGGAAACTCCTTTAAGGCTAAGGCCATCATACAGGTCCAATGCCTTGGGCAATGCTGTTCAAATGCTAGGGAATCCTTAAACGCCTGGATTAGTCAGGAGTGCCCAAGTGTCCTGATTATTTTGCGGTGGCGTGAGTGTCTGCACACATGCGCACCTGTGATGTGCATAACGCACCCTGTCAGCCTCAGGTAAGCCTGAGGCTTTCGAGCTCGCGTACAGTTGACAATGAGTGAAAACAAATCCTAGACATGGTCAGTAAGCCAATTTTTCTAGCGCATAAGGAAACTATACGTGAGCATCAATTTGTGGATGAATATTTTCCTGGTATATGTTCATGAGAAGAACATCCAGGTTGCATAGGCTCTGTGCGCACATGTGATTTTCAGTGTGGATGTGTGATGTGTTACAGTCCACAAATAATTGAAAACATCTCTCAGCGGTCTGGGACTGACTCTCTATCACTGGTCCCATCTCACGAGATCAATAATGAAAGATCTGTCAGTTTTAAGAGAGGGTCAAAACTGGGCAAATAGTCAAGACTTCTGCCCCTCTCAGGAATATTTTTCAAAAGAGTATTTAGAATTATAACTTTCAGTGTGCCCAGTGGAAAAACAATGCAAAACTAATGCCCAGTACAAAAACCTCCCACAAATAAGTAATGTTCATCATTTCAATATATCTGTGACTTAAAATGATTTAAAATTTTTATTTTAACTTACTCTATAATATACATCTACGATTTTACCTGTATTGGGTGATATTGATTTTAAAATAATCTAATACTGTATATCCACAGTTTTATTCCACATGTGGTGCTATCCACGTTTTGAGTGCTCAGTAGCCCAATGGGCCTACTGAGTTCTAGATCCTCTGTGTCTAATTTCCAAATCACCAAACCTCTCCAGTGACTCTTGGCAAAAGGCTGCCAATGAAAATAATGATCATTTTTAAATATTTTTGTGACTCTCATGGAAATTTAACCAATCCATAAATAAACACAATCTTGACTCTCTGGAAACAACAGGAGGAAACACACGAATGGAAGATGTCTGGGACAAAAGAGAGGAGAAGAAGGAGGAAGAGGAAGAAAAAGAAGAAACCCATTATAGGCGGTTATAAGTAAGACCTAAAACTTATTTGCATATGTAAACATTCTGCCAAGTGGCTTCACAACTAAGCTGCAGTGAAGTTCATGGCTGGGCGCATGAAGACAACTGTAAATATATGTAAATATATTTGATTAAAATGAATGAAAAGGGAATGTGAGGTTTTACTGAGATGTCATGACTAACACAGCTTGGTCTTATGTTGAGTCCTTAATGAAACCTGGCTAAAAATACTGCTGCTGACTTAATCAGATGCTGTTATGCTGGTAGGACCTGTTATTCTTCTGTAAGTGAAGATGAAACCTACGTGAAGAGGCGCAGAAATGAAAGATAGCTGATAAGTAACCTAGGACTCCATGTGGATGAGGACAGAGAAGGAAACTGGCCAAACATGACGCATCTGCAATTTTCATACAGGTCACAGAAGCTCACAAATGGGGCTTTTATCCCCAAACCCTACATTTCACCTTTTTCTGCTTACTACCTGCACTTCAGATTTTGACAAGGAAGACGTTTTACCACCCTACCTTAGTTCTCCATCGTTAGATAGGAACCAGAGTTCCCTGACCCTTCTGAAGTTTGAGGGAAGGACCATACACCAATCAGGGTTGTAGCCCACGTGTCTTGTGTAAACTAGGTACAAAAAATATCGTGTTGAATGGTGTTATTGACCATTCTCATGGACTGGGGCTTTTGGGCTTGATTGACTTCGGTCTTCCATTGTAACCCTCAAATAATTCGAAGAGACCACTTAAAGAGATGCTTCCAGCCCCCAGAGACATTACTTCTGAGCTGGGAGAACCTGGATTAGTCACTGCCTCAGTTTTGCCATCTCTAATATTAGTATAATAAGGGTATCTTTCTCACAGGTTTGTCATGAAGATTAAAGGAGATAATCGCTTAACAAAGTACCTCACTCACAGTAAGCATTCAGCAAATCAGGCATCTTGTAGCCACATTCTTTTATGTTGTATCTCCAGTACCAAGAATAGTACTTAGCATAGAGTAGGGACTCTTTATCTGTTGAACCCGTGAGTGAATCACTTTATTTTATACCGGGTACCAAAGCATAAGTTTTGTGGCTAAGGCTGAATCCTTTGATAGTGAAGAAAAGATGAGAAAAGAAGGTTAGCAAGGGATGGCGCCTGAAGATATAGCACAGAAACCTCTTGAGCAGTAAGTAGTCCCTAGTCTTTGGGAGTTAATCGGTTCCTTTGAGAATCCAATGAGAGCTGCACACAGTCGGCCCACAGAGTTTCAGGTCGTTGCATAAACAGGCACCCGAAGACTTGCAAGGCTAGCTATGACCCTCACGTTAATGACTCCTGCTCAGAAGTTTAGGAAGATCAGGATGATGAGAGGGGAGATAGGCACTTGAAGGACTGCAGGGAACTGGACCTTCCTCTTTCCCTCCCCCTTCGCACACATAGTTTACACCCAGCAATTCTAACACAGGGACCCTGGAGTGTGACTCCAAAGATTTGAGTTCACAAAGAGACTATAGAAAGAATGAGGACCTACAAGTTATTAAAAAAAAAAAAAAAAAGGACACAAGGACTCAGGTTTCTCATGAGGAAGCACCAGAGCTGGGTACTCAGCTCATCTTGAGCCCAGGGTGAGTTTTTAGAATGAGCACCTGGAGCAACATTAGTCTCAGCCCTGGGGGTACCTGAAGATTTCTGTTGCTGTCCCCTCAGCTAATGTTGACGGATGGACTCCACGTTCCAGACACAGAGGGATCCGTGGAGCTACAGATACTGGACATGTCAGAAGTCCTCACGGCAGTGTTCACGCCCTGCCCTCACCCTTCCCCTATGACTCTGTGCTCAGCTAAGGATCGGAAGAGTATGTTCTTTTCTGGAAACCACAGGTGAAAGGAACTGTCACTATTTGCCTCCCAGACTTGAGAAGGCGCTGGCCCCACCTCAGGTGAGTCAAGATCCCTCAGGTTTGTTGGTTTGTTTTCCACTGTGGTTTACCAAGGAGATATTTTTTTAAATTAATGTTTATAAATTTCTTCTCAAAGTGAGCTTAAGTCCCCGCCCTGTTCCATGACAAATTAACCTAGTTATCATTAATAATTTCCCATATCTAAAGGTAAGGTTTTATAAGTTTTAAAAAGCTATGCACACATATTTAATTGAGGCTTTTCACTAATTCAAAACAAACAAGTCTTCCCAAATTAGTAGCAATTAATAAAATGTATTCTCTTTCTAAAAAAGGATATAGTATTTATGTTCTCATGTATTGGAAGACGTTTTTAAAAATAAGGCATAATTAAGCACATAATCTAAAACATACAAGTAACAGGTCTGAGGCAAAAATAAATGATCAGAATTATCAGACATATAATAATTAATATGAATAATAATGCAATTTAATTCAGCGATGTTATATTACTGTTTGAGATTACCATTGAAGAATTAATAATTTTAAAAATAATCATACCATAAATACTATATACATTTTTAAAATACTGCAATTGCTGGTGAATTACCACTGGGTTATAGTGAAAAATGGAAAGAACAAAAATCACTGAGAAAGTTAACAAACCAAGAACAGGATAGGGTAAGAAAAATGGAACGGGGACAGAAAGAAAGGGAGACATGTGCCAAGAGAACTGAAGAGAAGCTAGACCAGAGGGAGATGGTCGAGCAGTTTCTTAGCTGTTACTAGACTTTCACCAGGTACCGTTATATTTCACCAGACCACATTTTCACTTAGGTTGTGGTTTTAGAAAAACTCAATGATTTGAATGAAGCAGTATAGCTATGGCTGTCAGTTCTCTAACTGCTCTTTAGCCCTGACCCTTCAGATGATCTGTCTCAATGACTTAACCAGTGGGTTTGGGAAATTATTTGGTATGTTCAAAAACAAAGAGCAGAAAACTATTATCCCTTGGATGAGATGTTAGATCAGCTCAGTGGAAATATCAAGTCCAAGACAGGTATATCCAGTAGGATGATGATTTTCCACTTCTGCTTCAGTTCAGTAAATGAGAAGAGAGAACACAGTAGCTGACATCTGTCTGTGTTGTTCACTGTAATGCGACGTGACACATCGACACACACACCCACACAGCCACATACCCACACAAACCACAGATACCCTTCTTCTGGCAAAACTGGTAACGTGTATAGGACTGATGCCAAATTAGCCATGTCCTTCCATAGTTTAGGGTGTGTTCTCATTCTCCATGCCAAGGACAAGGCTGAATTTTTGGAGTGTCCTCAAGAAATTACGAAAAACAAACATATATTTAGAGATTTGGCTCAAGTGTATAAAGACAGGGTTAAGATTTTGTATTTGAAAAAAACACATTCAAATAAATCTTTGTAGGGCTAGCAATAGTAAGAGTACAAAGAGCTAACATATGTTGATGCCTACCCTGTGTGAAGTACTGTGCTGGGTAGTTCACAAATCTAATTTTCTGGATATAAATAAAGAATATGAGTGTTTGCAAATGTATAGTTTTTAAAATAGCCCTGTAATATGTGTTGCGAGTCTCCAGTATTACAGGTTCTGTGAAAAGAGGCAACATAATAAAAGTAGAAAGACATGGTGTTCTATTACTGCAAAACTCTGTGGCTTAAAACAGCCATTTTACTATGACTATGATTTTGTGGGTGAATTTCAGAAAGAGCTCAACTATACAATTCTTGCTTGCATCTGTAGCGAATTTAATAGTGTCCCTCCAGATTCATGTCCACCTAGAATGTTAGTATGTAACCTTATTGGAAATAGTGTTTATGCAGACATAGTTAGTTTAAGAATCTCAGAGTGAAATCATCTTGGATTTAGAGTGGGCCCTAAATCCAATGACTAGTGCCCTTACAAGGAGAGGAGAGGACACAGGGAGACACATGCACAGAAGACAGTCTTGTGAAGCAGATTGGAGTCATGCTGCCACAAGCCAGGGAATACCTGGAGCCGCCAGAAGTTGGAAGAGGCAAGGCGGGATCTTTGTCTAGAACCTTCCAAAAGATCATGGCCCTTCTGACACCTTGATTTCATGCTTTAAGCCTCAAGAACTATACAAGAATAAATGTCTGTCATTTTAAACCACACAGTTTGTGGTACTTTGTTATGACAGCCCTAGGAAATGAAGTATCTCACGTAATACCAGCTAGGGCTGCCATCAATATATAAGCTAGGGTTGCAATCATTTGAAGACTCAACTGGGCTAGGAGTCATCAAGGATCAATCATGACATTACTGGCAAGTTGGCATTGGCCGTTGACTGGGAGCTCAACCGGGACTGTCAGTTGTGGGCCACTATTAACCTCCATATAAGCCTCTCCTTGGTGCTACTTGGACTTCCTCAAAGCATGGCAGCTGACTTCCCAAAGGGGGTGTCCTGAGAGGAAATTTCCTGAGAGCAAGGTTCCCCAGAGGTCTAAGCAGAAACTGCAAAGCATTCCTATGACCAAGCCTCGGAAATTCCAAAACCACTGGGACTAGCCTAAATTCAAGGAAGGGAAATCAGACTCCACTTGTCAGTAGAAGGGATAGAAGAGGCTTTGTGGTCGTCTTTAATCAGTCCCACAGACCTAGGTTCAAATCACAACTCTACCGTTTGCCACCGAGGGTAAGTTACTAAACTTCTCTTAGATTAGTTTTTCATTTAGGAAAGGGAGGTGGCAGTATCCATAATGAAAAGGGGGTTATTGCCATGATCAAATTCAATTAAATCAAGTATTGCTATTTCAGTCCTGGAACGTTACATGGTGTGCATGTATACATATAGATAATGTATATAGATGGTAAAGCTGGATATAAAGATAACTCTGTGAAGCTATTAATAGATAGAAGCAGAATGCTGGCTTCAGAGGTGACTCATATATCTGTTGCAGTTTCTATGTCTAGAATTTGAAATGAGAATCATGCTTTGCTTTACTATGGCCCGGAAGTTGGGAGGGAAGTGAAACAGAAATTTACATTATGGCTCTCAAATACCCATGGAGAATCCTAATACCACTGAAAATTCATCAGCCAGGGACTCCCCCTTACCCCACCAAAACCCAAAAGGGTTAGTGAAACCTTAATTCTCCTGCCCTTCAGCTATGGTTCAACTTCACCTTTATGGCATATTTTACCACCTCTGATTCTCCCAGACTGCCCCGATTGTCATAATAAATCCCCGCTGCATTTCTGTGTTAAGTTTTGCACCATTAAAGCTCCTTTCCAGCTCACTGAGCTTTATCAAGAAGAAAGGAAGCTTTGTTTCTTAACATCTGGGCAAATAACCATTAAGAGCATGTAGGAAACCAGACACCTTGAGTTTGTATGACCTGTCCTCTACTGCCATGATCTCCTTTTCTGGGTCCACCTCAAATTTCTCTTTATTCCTTGACCTCGAGTTAGTGCTATATCCTTGGGTAATGGGCTCAAAGCAGCAATTCTCCATCCCTTCCCACAATAAATTGTAAGCATCGGTCAGTTTGCACCTTTACAGCCATAAAATGCCTTTTTCCTTGCAGACTTCATCATAGAAACTCTGCTTGTGTTAGTTCTCAAGTAGGAACCTGGGTTTTTAGAGTCAACATGTTGTCCAAGGAAGCTGCACAGTTTTGGAAGGTTCTTATTTTTCTCCCCACACAATCCAACATTATCCGAAATGGAGTCCGCTAGTTGTTCAAAGAGCAGATGCTGAAGGCAGACCACCTGGGTTCATAACTCTAGCCCTGCCATTGATGAGCTCTGGGTTCTTATGCAGGTTGCCAAAACTTTTTTTGCCTCAGTTTCCTCATCTGTAAATGGGGATTGTACAAATACCTACTTATAGTGTTGTTATGAGAATTAAGTGGTTGATGTATGTAGTGTTTTAAAGGGTGCCTGGCAACCAGTCAGTGCTCAATAAATGTTCATTTTCACATAAGATGATGTTAGGTGGTTTACAGGTTAATTTTTTTCTGTAATTTTTTATTTACTTGATGCACATCTAAAAAGTATAACTCACATATCAAACCTAAATTCAGATTTGATTTACTCATGCTAAATGCAATCAGAAAGCCAAATGAAAACGAGGCTAGGTGATGTATTGGCAAGGCAGAAATCACAGAGGTGGGCAGGTGAATGACTGAAATTTGGGAAACAACTTCTCGAGTTAGGACAGAATTGGAGACCAACCCAGTAAGTAGATCCAGCCTTGCTTCGTCCATCTGTAAGCCACGCATGGAGTGTACTCTTAACTTACAGCCAACGTTTTTTTATTTTTTTGGTAGTGAGTCTCTGCGCCCAACTCCAAGTACAGTTTTCTTGCTCCAGCTTTTGGGAATGAAGTTCCTCTGAATTCAGAGAGTATTGTTCTAAAAACTAGACATATGTGAACTCCAAACAAGTGCTACATTGCTCTTAGCCAGGGAGCAAGCAGACTTGGTTTTACCTCTTTTGAGTTCAGGCAAATAACTCTTTCTGGTTTTCTGTTTCCTTTGACTGTGAAGGAGGGACTCAGTGGAACAGCTCTGCTTCCGTATCGGGGTGTTATATACAAGAACATCTGGCAGGTGGGAAGCCTCTTGGCAGACGCCAGGAAGGGCTGTAAACACAGACGTAAATACTGAGCATGCAATCAGTCTGTGAAAAACTGTTGCTAATGGCACCTTTAGGGGGATGGAGACCACACTCAAGATTCTTAAAAGAGAACGCAGCCCAGTGGTCCAGTTCATAGCCTCTAGAGCCACGCCCGGGGCTCCAGTCCAAGTGGTACCCCCAGCTGTCTACATGAGCTATGTGCCTGGAGATCCTCATCTATGAAATGTGGATAATAATATGTCTACTTCGCAGAGATGTTATGAATACTTAATATGTTAACACATGTAGAATGCCTGGGACAATGGCTTATTCCCAGTATGTGTTCAATAAGTTAACTATTGGTATCAAACTGCTGTATTTAGTCACTGCTGGTGAGAATTCTGAGTACTTACTAGGGTGATTTTTGTTGAAACATGATTCTGAATTCTTTCTTGGGGTCCACTTTCCATTAAGGTAGAGCCTCTAAATGGATGCAGGAAAAAGATTTTAGGGGAAACTTCAAGTGTTCTTTCTCTTGTGCTTGATGTATATGATTTATCTCAGTGATTATCTTTTTTAATGTTGAGACTCGGTTTTGTAACATATGGGGGTTAAATTTTTCCCCAGGGTTACTGGAACTAGAGAACAAAGATCGAGCTCTGGGATCTAGACTTGAGCTACGTGGATTTGAACCTCGGTTCTATTACTTCCTGAGTGTTATGACAGCCTTGGACAAATTGAGCTCCCAAACAGCAGTGACCTCAGGTATAAATTGGAAATAAGTGCTGATCTCATGGGATTATTGAGAGATTTATAGGAGAGACGAAAGTATTAAGTAGATGTTTATTACTGTTATTCTCAGTCGTTTTACACTAGACTCTATGGAGATATCTTTCCAGTCACTTGGTTGAATTAGATACAGGGCTCAAGGTGAGAGGCAGGAGTATATATTTAAGTAATGACACTGTGTCCCAGCTCTCTAGCTCCTGGTCTAGTTTACACCCTCCCCCCCAGCCCTTGTCCCCTGCCTGGCACCGAAGGGTTATCTCCTGGCAAAAGCGCTCTGCACACTGGCGGAAACTTGAATGGACATGGCTCACATTCTTTTTTTTTTTTTCCTGCTGGAAGATTCCTTTAATCTCATTTCCTCAGCAAGATTCCAGGGACTCTGTGCTTTCCTGTCTTCACTTGCCAATGGATCATCTTGCTACATTTTCATGTTCCTACAGAACATAGTGCTCAGGTGGCCAATTTGTGACAAGTCAGGTGTTGATCTCAGAAATATTTCTAGAGTCCTCCCTCAAAGTGTACAAAATACTTGACAGCTGTGGTGCCCGAGGCTTGATTTGTTATTTAATAGATAGATGGCCCAGGCCTACCACATACAGGTGTTACCAATGCAGAAGCCCAGGACGCGTTACACCATCTGGAGTTTGCCATCTGCCTTCCATTTCGGGCTCTGGTCAAATCAGGGATTTTAACCAAATAACATAGTATTACATTTCACAACCATGATTGTAAGAGCAGTGTAGACATTTCAAAGCCTTGATCCCAGAAGGTCATTGAGATAAAAAATGCATTCATTTTAAGCAGGCCATGTGTTTGAATCCATGCCCTAGAAGTCAGAGTGGACTGTGTCATCCACCTTGGACGTCACCGCTCTATGAGCTGGAGGAATCATAG
The DNA here is from genome assembly GCA_004026545.1 of Mormoops blainvillei. Classification (NCBI taxonomy): domain Eukaryota; kingdom Metazoa; phylum Chordata; class Mammalia; order Chiroptera; family Mormoopidae; genus Mormoops; species Mormoops blainvillei. The sequence continues at coordinate 77,391 of PVJD01005486.1, read as the reverse complement.
GGAGCACACTGACCCTAACAGAACATTATAAAACTAAGTAATGGAAAGTGTTTCAAAATCTCCCCCTTTCAATATGAATCATGTGTTTGTGGCTCAAGTGTAACATGTGATACACTTAAACAGAGAAAAAGACTCACGAGGACAAATGTCTGTGAGGAAGAGTGGGAAGGAACATGCTACTAAAATAGCCCCACTAGAGCTAGTCACTGTGATGACCTCTTCACGTAAATTATCTCATTTATCACATAATATGAAGTAGTTAATCAAAGCCCTAACATTATAAAATGTTATATTGATTTTAAAAAATGTTATATTAGGTTTTAGTTCCCCTTTGCGGGGTGGGGGGTGGGGAAACGTGGCCAACCAGGGCAGCTAAGAAACTAGTCCTGAGATCGTTCAGTCCGCGTTCCGCATTTGCCTATTCTGGGCATTTGAGTTTTTAACCTCAGGGTTGCCTGGTCCATACAATGCAAGTATCTCTTTTTTCCATCACAAATCTCTCCTGACTAGTGATAGGACATCAGATATTGGCATGAAATCAGGGGGAACAAAGTACTTGAGAGCTTTGCTACCACCTGTGGGGCAACTCGTAATAGGCTTTAAGTTATAAATAAGTTACTAAACCCATGGGGCCTAGTTTGCTCATAAAGGAGAATGTAATAGGATATACTAGAGAGAGGTTCAATGTCCTTAGATGAATGCCAGCTCTGCAGTAGTGCCCTTGCTGTTCACATGGAGCCCAGAGTCTCAGAACCAATCCAGACTCCTCAACCTGGCACGCCAGGTCTCCCACAACCTCGGTTCCCCCAGTCCTCCTGCCTTTGACATTCCCCTGTCAATGCACCTCTTCGGCTTTCCCTCCTACCATTTTCTCTCTGTTAGTTTATCTGAAAATGAGTATTGAGCAATGTTGACAATTAACATAAAACAAATTAACACCCTCTGAATATTTATCACAAGAAACACACGCACCTAAAACACTGATGAAAATAATGAAATGACTTGCTGTCTATGAGTAGATCATAGTTTATCATAGAAACTACATCTTGGTTAAAGCATCTTGAAAAGATAAAATCATAATCCTCATAAGATACAAAATACACACATGTCACATACTGTGTTTAAACTATTAATTAATAAGGATCATAAGTCACAGCCTATCCAAAGGAGGACGCGGAGGGCAGCGTGTAAGCAGGTGTCAGCAAAGCTGAGGTGGATGTTTTCACAGGTGTGCAACTGGTCGGGGTCGCGGGGTCTTAACCAGCTGCACCTTCACTGGGTAAAAACCATTTGCATGCCTATGGACAAGGATAGTTTGCATTAATGGCATTTTCTGTAAATTAGGAAGTTGTAAAACAGCTCGAAGACCATGAATGTCACAGGTAACCTGGGAGGGTACATTAGATAGGATATCCGGTCATCTTTCTTTTTCTTTTTTGCCATTTCAAGACTTTCTGTGGTTCTTACTGACATATGATATACTTCACAAGGTTTTTATGTAATCAAATAATTGCCCCAGTTAAGTGCTAGCCACTGGGATAACCTCATTACTTAAATTATCTCAATTATCACCTAACTCTATAAAATAGATGTTTAAATGCATAAAAACTTTCAAAAATGTCACCTCAGTCCTTATTTCCTCATCACCGAGGAATAGCTGATGATGCGGGCAGGAAGGAAATAGTTCCTCTAGTTCCCGTACAGAGAGATCAGGCCTTCTTATGGGCGTCTCATCTTGCTCTAGCCTTGGGCAGTCTGACTCACACAAGTGGGATCTTGGCTGCTGCTTCGCTCTGTTTTGTTTTTGTTTGTTTGTTTTTTTAACTGATCACTGAAAGGTCTTAATTTTGACTAACTCCCAAAATGCCCACACAGGGCTGGGGCCTTGTAGTTCAGTCTTTCTGTCTAACCTGGATGTTCTTGGACCGGCGCCCTTCCCTGGGTACTGACCAAGGAAAGGGATTTTAGGCCCTTTTGATGGGCAAAATGTTGCTTGCTTGGAAAGCTAAAAACAGGTAACTTTTTGTATAGAAACTTGTTCTTCAAGATCTGCCTGTGAAGTGCTGACAGTCCCTGAACCCCTGCCTCTAATCCCATTGTAGCTTTTAATATCCTAGTTTGATATTCGCACAAGTATAGAGTATGAGTATACTTCACGTGTTCATTCATTTAGTCTCTTGACAAATATTTATGGACGGTAGTGAACAAACCAGACAAAAATCCTTGCCCCTGCAATTTAAATGGACTTTTTTTTTTTTTTTATAGGAAGAAGTGGAGTCTTTGATATGCTGAGTGGTAAAGGTACTATAGAATAAAGAGAGCAGAAGAGGGGGTGGGAAATTAATGGATATGTGGCATGAGTGGAGCAAATGTGGAAATTTTTTACTTGCCTGGTTAAGGAATGTCTCACTAAGATGGAAAGGTGAGAGGGTGGGGCCTGTGGGCCTCCAGGGAGAGGACACACATTCTGCAAGTGCCAAGGCCCTGAGGTGGGAACATGCCTGGGGCTTTATGGAACAGCAAGAAGGTCAAGGTGACTCATGAGAAGAACCACATTTTTTTCTTAGTCATCTAAGAGACACCGTATTGGTACATCTCTAGTCCTCTTGGAAACACTACAGAAGCACAAAGATAGACTGTGAATGAATGAATGAATGAATGGACGAATGAACAAATAAACAGATAAATAAGATGAGCCCAATGTGCTTCTTCTGGTGCAGGGCACAACATGTTAATGTCATAGGCCTATGAAGTTTATTTTTCCTCCTCTGAAATTTGTGAGGAGTTAACCATTTTTTTAATTAAAACACCTTATATTTATTCTTTTGCCTAACTTGTTCCTTCTTACTTTTAGAGAGCTTATTTTTTATTTTTAAAATATTTTATTGTTTATGCTATTCAGTTGTCCCAGTTTTTCCCTCTTTGCCCCCCTCCACCCACCCTTATCTTAGGAGAAATTAAATCCTTTGTTCTCTATTCCTTTATATTTAAATATTAAAGCTAATGTAATGAAAGTGTTCATTGATGTTGGAGAACGTGCATGAGCTCTCTAACATAGCCCTTTAAAATCCTGACAGATGTGCTTTGCCAAGAAAAAGAATCTTCAACAAATGTTTGGTTTCAGAAACAGATCGAAGGTCCTGTTTTCCCCTAACTTTCAAATATGGCCAAACATTTACAAAATCATACGCATTTTTTAAAAATGCTCACTTTGCCAAATTATTAGCCCTTCCTGGTTCAATAACACTGTTATTTTTAGGCCACTACGGATCAGAGAAGATAGTGAAAGCTGTTTTTATTATCATATGTTTACTATGTATACAACAGTTAATGACTTACAAGTGATTTCTAGATCTTCTTTGTTTATTCTTCATTAAACCATATGCTGTTAATTTTTTAAAATATGTTCCCAAGTGAAAAGATATATAGTAAGTCTGTGTCAGGAGCACCCCAGAATTTCAAGACTGTAAGACTATGAAAGTAGGAGAGGCAAACTATGTGCTACCTTATACCAGGTGTATTTGTTTCCTAGGGCTGCCATAATGAAACACCGAAAACAACAGAAATGCATTATTCCACAGTTGTGGAGACTGGAGTTCGGAAACCAAAGTGTTGGTAGGGCTGTGCTCCCTCTACAGGTGCCAGGGAGGGTCCTTCTTGTCTCCTCCGGTTTCTGCTCTTTGCTGGCAGCCCTCGGTGACCCTTGGCTGCAGGTGTACTGCCCTAGCCACACGTTCATCTCCTCCTTCCGTGTCTTCTCGTCATCCCCCCTTTGTGCATATCCATTTCTGTGTCCAAGTTTCTTCTATTTAGAAGGACACCGGTCCTGCTGGATGAGGACCCACCCTGTTGATCTCATTTTAACTCTATTACCTCTGTAAAGACTCTGCTTTCAATAAGGTCATATTCTGAGGTCATAGGGGTCAGGGCTTCAACCTGTCTTCTTCAGGGGACACAACTCAACTTGTAACGCAAGGCTGTACTGCGAGGTGGTGGCGCTGTGAGCTTTTTCACCTTGGTCACCCAGGCGGAGGGGGAAACAGGAGAAGCTGGGCAGATTTACCAATGATGGAATGCTCAGCTAAATCTGGGCTGCAGCTCAACAATCCAAATGTTTTTAGTGTAAATATGGCCTAAATATTTTATTATACATTTTATGTTAAAAAAATTATCGGCTTTCATGGATGGGCCTAGAGGTTATTATGCTAAGTGAAATAAGTCAGTCAGAGAAAGGCAAGTACCACATGATTTCACTTTTCTGTGAAACCAAAAGAACAAAATAAATGAACAAACAAAACTGAAACACTAAAAGACATAGAAAACAGACTGACAGCTGTCAGAGGGCAGGGGGTTTAGGGAACTGGGTGAAAAAAGGGAAGGGATTAAGAAGTATAGGTTGTTACTCACAATTTGTGATGGAAAGTCCAACATAGGGAATATAGTCAATATTGTTGTAATAACTATTCATGGTTCGAGGTGGTTACTGGAAATATTGGGGAGAACATTTTGTAAAGTATATGATTATTTAATCACTATGCTGTGCACCTGTAACTCATGCAAAATAATATTGAATGTCAACTGTAATTGACAAGTAAAATTTGAAACAAAATTTAAAACTTAAAAATAATTGGTTTTCACATGAAACTTAGATTTAACTGGATGGGCTACATTTTATCTGACAACCCCAAAATCGGGTCTTGTGAACGTTCCTTCTTTAGCTTCTAGGTTCTTTTCCACCCCATCAAGATACCAGAAATGAGGCCGTACTTGCAAATAACACTGTGCTAGAGTTTGGAGCCTTGGATTCCAGCTCCCAATGTCCTGTTGGCATTTGACTGGACCAAAGCACTTAATATCTCTAAGACTCCATTTTTTCATCCATTAAAATAGAACTAAATCTTTCCTAACTACCTTGAATTTTTACTGTAATGCCCAAACAAGATAAATGAAACAAACACACTTACAAAATGTTCAAGTGCTATCACAGTAGTAAGTTGTTATTTGTATAGCTTTACACTTAGAAGCTGGAAGTTATGCCTTCTTTCTTGCTCTGAAAACTAGTTCCCATCTCCAGATGAGGTGGGGGCAGCTTTATCTCTCACCTTTAGGAAATTAATGGCGTCTTTTGAGAACCTTGATGACCAGGACATTTTGTTGTCAGCCATCTGCCCTGACACATAGAAAAGTTTTACCATCAACACTTTAATGCATCTCTTTCTCCAGAGATGGAATTAGTGTTTGTGCAGCAGTAGGCGAGAAATCAATTTTTAAATTCTGAGAAAAGTCTCATTAAAAAAAAAGGGAGGAGGTGAGGGAAGAAAGAGAGGCCCTGAAATGCTGAGTATTGAGATCACAGCCTTTCGTGAACAATATGCAACCAGTTCTGGAGAAAATTTTCAAATAAGACTGGAATAATTACCCACACTTGCTAAACAAACACACGATGTGGTTGCTATCAAAATGAAAATCCGTCATTTCTATTTTGACTCAAAGGGCCCATAATTAAGTAGGCATGGCAGCTGTTTTAAATCCATGCACCTAAGGAGGGAAATTACATGCTTTATCCAGTAAGGAGGCTACGATTTGTATTTTAAATTTCCTCTCTAAGAGTTGTTTTTTTTCGTGTTTTTTTTTTTTTACCAAAAGGTGAATTTTTTCTTTACTTGTTTGAAACAAAATGCTTCGGTCAGAGTGTACAGAAAGTACCTTAAAGTGAGAATGAACTCCAGTAGGTTGCAGTAGCTTATGTAGCATTTCAAAATATTTACCATTTTAATTCTTTTCCTCTAATGTGTTATATTTAGTATCTAGGCATACCATGTAAAGTGCATCAATGTCCTGTCATTGCTTTAATCTAATACGTAAGTGAGTTACTGACAATTGTTAAATTAATTCTTTTGTTTTTATGAAACATTCACTTATACGACAACTAGCTTCTGCTTCCTCTGAGACCACCGTATACCACTAGCGATATGCATCATTCATACCTCTGCTTGTAGGCTATGCAAGGACAGCATTCTGTGAAATTAAACCTCCAAGAAAACAGTTAAAATATTTATGTTGTCCACAAGAGCTAATCTTTAATTTTAACTGGAACTTCTGTTTCTAATTAAGATTTTCCTCTTAAATTTTGTGCTCAATTCAGAACATGTCTTTAAGATGTTAGTATTTTATAATAGTCGATAACCTTTTAAGGCCCAGTGACTGCTTTTTCCCTCAGGTGTGCATCCCTGGGGAGGAGTACAGCTGAAGGAATGGGGTGTGTATCTCTTTTGCTGAAGGGAATTGGGGGTGAGGAAAATACAGGTCTGTACGATTCTAGCTATTCTGCCATGGGCATAGAGCTTCCCAGGAGAAAAAAATAACTAGATGCACCTGTCAAGTGGACCCATAGTGCAAATACACCCACTGATAAGCCTGACAACTGCCTGTCATCTGAGAATTCCAAGTAGCTTGTGTACAAGCTGCGGGTCTTAGGCATTGATTGGTGGATGCTATAGATGGTCTTGAGTTGTATTTCAGAGTAACCTGAATGTGGTTATCCCTCAACTGGAACTACCTAGAAAATTTTAAGATTCAGATAACCTTTTTTTTGAGATTTGCAAGCCTTTTGACAGATGACCATGTACTGGGTCATAGTAGGACTAAGCTTCAGGACTAAGCAGAGATTGGTTGTATTAGGAGATTACATTATCTTCCTAGAAGTGAATCATTACTGTTTATTTTCATTTCGCCATACTTCCCCTTATTAACTATCCATGACCTTCGGGGAAAAAAACACATAAACTTTACAAAATACTTTCACACTAGCTATCTCAAATCTGTTATCCCCATTATAAAACTGAGGCACACGTGTCTCAAAGAGATGGGGTAACTTTCCCAGGGACCTACAATGAGTAATTCTTCATCCCTAAACTACCATGTATCAATTATTCAGTAGAACCTACTACATGCCAAGCAATTTGGTAGGTGCTGGGATCAATTGGCGATGAATCAAGAAGTAATACACATATGACCCCTACTCTCATAGAGTCTACAGCCTGTGAAGGGAAACCGTTAAGTGAGTAATTGCAACTCTGAAGGATGAGTGCTTTCAAAAGTGAGGCACTGAGTTCTACTGAGAGGTTATTGAAGGTCCTTTCATAGGTGTCCAACCCACAGGCCTTAGGCTGCATGTGGCCCTGGGTGACTATGAATGTGGCCCAACACAAAATTGTAAATTTACTGAAAACATTGTGAGACATTTTTTGTGATTACATGTTGCAATGTATTTCATGTGTGGCTCAAGACAAGTCTTCTCCTTCCATTGTGGCCCAGAGATTCCAAAAGGTTGGGCACCCCTGCACCAACATCATCACCATCTCAAGTAACATCTAAGGAACGCTTACTGCATACACCTGCCATTGCTTTGCAGTTATCATCTTTTTTAATGCTCACCTAGGGCTAGGCAGTCGATCGATGAGTGATGAGTGAGACAGAGAGGGATTGACTAACCCATCCAAGTCCTAAAGACAGGTGGAGCCCAAATGCAGCCAGGCAGTCCGGTTCAGGCCCACACATGTGGACTTCTACCTAGATCAATTATAACCTTCCTGAAGGTTACAATGTCCAGTAAGGAAGAAAGACCTAGACTAATGAACGTTTTAAAACAAAACCTATTACAATGTCTAAACAAAATTTCTTTCAAAACTGAAATAGATCCCACAAGAAACTTGACTTTGAAACACCTAAGCCTCAATCATATTAAAAACTTTGTTAAGTTTCTGTGTCCAGGACATAGAAATAATGATATGTTCCAACTGGCCCACAGTTGAATAGAAGATGTGGTGGCAGTATTCCTCTCTGTCATAGTGCAAGCAGGGTTTTTATTTTCTGTAAATCAATTGAGAGAGTAGAAATCACTAAATGGTATCATTATGACCACAGAGTACTTAATAGATGCAGCCTTTAAGCCTTCTTGCCAGAATAAGACCTAAGTTTCAATCACATAAAAATTTCCCCTGTAGGAAACTGGGCAGGGCCAAACTTATAATGGCCCACCGAGTGATAGGTTTCTTCATTTCTTTCCAGCCTCTCTTGAGTTTCATTCTTTTTTATTTTTTTGAAACATTCACCCATGCATATTTAATTTCCTGTTCCCATTGGTTATAATGCCTTTATTTCAGATAAACCATTTATTATTTGATTTAGTGGTCACGTTATTTTGTTTTTCTGTACACTAATTAGAAATCTAAAACATTAGCGGCCAACGAGAGTCAGAGACAGGTGGTAAAAATGTGTCAGCGATAGTAGCACCATTTTGTTTTGTTTTGTTTTGCTTTACAGTTTGGAAAAGGAAATTGCAAGGCTTTTGAAAATAAATGTGAAATTGTAAACCATGCTGTTTCTGTTCTACTCGTCAACTGAAACTCTTTGTGGCAGACAATGCACACGAAATCCTGACTTCAATTAGTGCCAAGCAATCCACATGGAACATTGACCCATTTATAGTAACATATAGGCTGGCAGACTACTGAAAATAAAATTGCTGTGAACTATAATATATTGCTCAACTAGGTATATCAGCATGTACATTAGCTGCTTTTATACTGTTGTTTTTTCACATATATACCAAATCATAAATTTCTTCTTTTAATGCCAATTTTATCTATTTAATTAAAGACACAGTTTTCACGAAGATCCTTTTAAATGTTTGTTACCTTATCAGTTGTTAGGATAAATGACAATCAGCATATCTTTCTATTATGACAAATATCTGAAGGGACCCTCTATAATTACTTCATATATATATTTTTAAACTAAAGTTATCATTATTCATTTTGATTATTCCCTTTTTATCAAGGTTTGCTCTAAATGTCTTTTGTGTTTTTTCCAAAGATTTACACTTTTTGTTTCTTTCAAGATTTCCATTTAAGGAATTTAGAAATAAATATTCTATAAACTCCAAAACTGTCAAAAGAGGGTCAAAATTGATGTTTATAGTAGCAACAGTATTGAATAAAGTACATAGTTCCTACAACACAATTATTGTAAAATACAGCTTTGGAGGGATGTATAATATGAATTTTTGAAATAATATCTTAAGGTCACATGCTTTCACTTTTCTATCAAAAAGGTGAAAGACCTCTTGGAAGAGCTGTTGTCCCCAGTTGTGTCAGGTCTGCAAGAGAGGATGCACACAGGGGATGTTCAAGGTGGAGCGGAGAACTGAGGAATGGGAAATAGTAAGAGTTTTTCAAGTGGGCATAGTATAAAAATAGAATCTTTGGCAGAACAAGAGATTTTTTTTAAATGAAATAATAATAAGGAAATAGTAACCACCTTTTAGAGATTGCTTATTATGCATGAGACATTATCTCAAGTGTTTACATATTTCAACTCACTTCATCATCATACTAACCTAGAAGATCAGAAAGCTAGTCGGTTAAAGCCATGCTTGAAGAAGTCATGGAAACATGAGGAAGGAAGTGCGAACTTCAAGAGACACCGAGAAGCAAAGATAAACGAGCATAAGGGGATGGACGGAGGCACGTGGGGAGCAGAGGGACAATGGCAGAAAGGCTGTTGGTGACAGGAAATAACTGAAAATAAGAAAGTCGAAGAGCCCATCCTTGAGGAGCTGGAGAGGGAAGCTTGCAGAAGACTGAAGCAGTTAGAAGCACATCTGTCAGGCCAATTTCATTGAATTATGCTACAAGACCTTCCACTGCCCCCTCCCACACGCCAGGCTCTGTCCTCTGTCTGCACTGCATGTGCCTGTGGACAGCGGAGAGCCTGACCCTGCCACCAGTCTGCAGGACCTGTGCTCACAGGCCGGAGACAGGCCACCCACGGCACTTGCCGTCAAGAGCTAGGAGGCCAGACGTGTCAGTCCATCAGGAACGTTCATTCCCATCTGCAGGCCTAAACCCTTTCTGGCCTAAAGGAGTTGGAGTAAGAGCATAAATTTAATTCAATTTATTGAGTGGGGAGAGGGTAGAAAAGAGAAACAAGCAGAAGACTCAAAACTAAAAGACACGGATTTTAGCCCCAGTTCTAAAATCTGGGTGAACTTGAGCAAGTCATCCCTCCTCTCTGGTCCTTTATTTGTTCATACCAGTTGTGAGCATGGGAACAGGTATTTTCTGAGGTTCATTTCAGCTCCATGTGATGTGCTTCCTAAGGCACTCTAACACAATGGATGTAAGCCCACTTTTAACAAATAAAAATTGTTACTATTGATTTATTTGATAATGAAATTTCAGGTTTTCAATCCATACCAGTTTACCTTGAACTCTGACAGTCTAAACTCAGTTAATGTGATGGGAGATTAGTCACTCCAAGCAAATGATTTGGGCTTTTCCAAGCAGGGACAGACTGGCCTGGCTGGGTCACCTCGGCCACCCACAGCAGAACTACAAAAGACAGACACTCACTGTACTCAGGAGCTCCCAGATCCGATTACCTCAGCAATTAGCCACAGCAGAGCCAATGGTCTTAAGTTAACTTTAAGTCTATTAGCTGAAGCCGAATTATGTATTGGCAGGTGCTTGGAAAAACAATTTAAAAAGTCATTCCACAATACCATCTGGTCATTGCAGAGAGCTTTAGTAAGGAAGACTTGCAAGCACGGTGAGCCTTTCCTTCAGGTGGGTTGTTGCTTTCAGAAACAGCTAGGGCCTCATCTAGAGTAACACCTTGCAAGCTGTTCTCGGGGCAAGTTTGAGGAACATCAAGTTGGTTTTTCCCTGCTGCTGGAAGTCAGGAAAAAAAAAACAGCAAACAACCAAACAACTAAAAAGCATATTTGTTTTGTTGATCACAGCAGGTGGAGCGTGTGCAGATCACATCCAAACCACATAATAACAAATAACCCAAATGTCTGCGATTACTTCGGCATCATTTCTTCAACCTTCCAGGCCTTTCTCTTACTTTTAGGCATTAGGTAGGGTTTTCTGATACCATTTCCGGTACATTAGTGCTTCTGAAAAATGAAAAATGTCCCCCTCATGGTTTGGTGCTCGATGTTCTGAGTTTAAATAACCCGAACAGCACTGACCTGGGGCTTTCCAAGAACGGCCTAGAGAGACCCAGGTGAATTCTCAGTTCCCCCTGTTGGGTGCTTGACGCTTCCCTTGACCTTAGCAAGTTTTCTAAAGGTCTCACTGTCTTGAGCTGTGGTTATAAAAATTTCAACTGGAAGCTGATTCTGTAGTAAATACGAAAGCAAAATCACTGTTCTTGGGGCAAAGTGGTGATCGGTGGGTAGCAGGCATCCCCCCAAAAAGCAGTTCAGTGGTTTGGCGCAGTGTCTTCCTGGTGGTTCCACAGAACAGGGGGTAGATTAGATCTTCCGACTACTTTTGTCTCAGTTCCTCACTTCGTCAACTGAATGTAGAAACATTTTGTTCCCCAAACAGAGAGAGGCATTAGATTTGGGATAGTGAATAGGTTCCCAATGAAAATTTTCCATGCAGCAGCTGCCACTGGCATGTAGAGGGCGGTTTCCTCAGAAAGTACATGAAGGCTCAAGGGCTGGGCCTGTGTAGATTCTAGGCAAGGATGACCTGACCATGGGTCAGACGAGGAGGGCGCTCTGAGGGCTAGACTAGGACACAGATCTGGTGTGATATCCTGTGATTACCCACAGAGCACATCTAAATGCTGTCCTCCCAAATCTTTTGGGTTGAGACAGAAAGAGTCCCTGACGATGAGTAGATGTGGTTCCAGGACCTCTTGCTGGATGCATCCAAGGCAACATGGAATAAAGTCAAAGATCAGGGAGCATTGTCCCGTCAAGGATTGATAGGTTAAAAATACAAGTAAACTGACCTGTATTAGTCTTTGATGCCTATGTATGTATTTTTGGCTTTTTAAAATATATCATTGATTGCTTGGCATTTATATCCACCTAATTTTTCAGTATTGGAAATTATGAGAAGGACTCTGGACATTTATAAATCAAACGACATACTCTTCACTTGGAGCAAGGCTGCATCTTCTGGTTTTCGTACAGTTTACTGCCATCCCCATAGTGTATGAATTTTTAGAAAAAATCTAAGGGCTACATAATAAGTCAACGTTCTTAACCCATGAGGCTACTGAAGTACCCAAGTACTAAATCCTCAAGGAACCTGGAAAGAAAAACACCATTCAAAGTGAAGCAAATACTCAAGCCTCTAATTAGGGTGTTGCTGACAGCCAGCACATGCCAAGCCGTGACAAGTCCCTGAACTGTCTTTGCACATAGATTTTAAAAAGAAAATTATAAAATACCATCCCTCTATATAACATTGACATATACTGGTATGATTATTTCTTAAAATATCATCATCCTATGATGTAGGTAAACAGAATGATAACATTTATAAATCTAGGGGTTTTGGTATAGAAAGATTTCCAATCCATAACTATGCTCCCTGGAAATATAAAAATGAAAATTTAACTCAATGGTTTAAGCCACAGTCCTAACAGCCCAATATTTTGGACCACCCCATAACTATTAAAATCAAGTTTGCCGCTTCTCCCGGTTTCTCCCGCTGTTATAGCCAGGCTCTAACATGGCCCCACATGCTAGTGTTCGGGCCCTTGTGCATTTGCCCTCCATATTTTACTAGGGTTGGTCTATCAGGGGTGTCCAACCCACCCACAGCCCAGGATGGCTATGAATGCTGTCCAACACACAATCGTAAATTTACTCAAAACATTATAAGACTTTTTTGTTTTCATTATTATTTGTGTATTTAATGTGCAGCCCAAGACAACCTTTCTTCCAGTGTGGTCCAGAGACACTGAAAGGTTGGACATCCCTGGTCCGTGATTGATAGAACATGACAAAAATGATAGTGCGTTACTTCGGAAAGAAGTCATAAAAGACCTTGAGACTCCTTCCTCAGACGCTCTTTCTCTTGGATTGCGCACTCGGGCAGAAGCTGGCAAACTGCCTTACGGAGAGGCCCATGTGTCAAGGTCAACTGCGGCCGACGGCCAGTTAGGAGCTGAGTCGTCCCGCAAACAGCCACGGGGTGAGCCTGGGAGCAGGTCGTCTTGCTCAGCCTCGCCTTGGGTGACTGCCGTCTCAGTCACAATCTCATGAGACACCTTGAACTGGAACCAAGCAACTGAACTTCTCCCTAATGCCTGCCTGACTCATAGAAATAGAAAATAATATGTATGTATTTTTTTCAGCAGGCAGGCTTTGGAGAAACATTATACCATAATAGATATACTAATAGACTCTCTTTCCTGGTCTTAAATGATTTAAGGTGGATGCTTTATCATTTTTTTTCTCTAAGCTTATATACTCCAAAGTACTTTCTACATTGTTTAAAAGTACAAGTTCAGCAATTTCTTTAATCAGCTCAAATAAAATATACGATCTCATTCTAAGGATATTTATGTTGGAAAAGACTCCAGTCTCATTAGCCATAGAGATTGTCCCACAAGGCTTTCCTTGAAAAATTGAGTCACATACAAACACACAAATATATGACTGTGATTCATTGATTTGGTTGATATGAATCTTATCAAGATGCTAAACTGGGTTGGAGGGGCAAAAGACAGGAGAAGTTACTTTAAAAGTATCATCTGCTAAAACTAAATGACCTGGTGAAATTCCTCTAATGCTTTAATTATTTAAAGAACAAAAATTTTTATACCTTCCTCTCCACAGATTAAAACTGTCTGCAACATTTTTCAGTGCCAGGCTTCTCCTTATCTAAATAGCAAATAGAATATGACAAAGCACGGAGCATGACTCATTCACTGCCTCGTCTCCCTGGTAAATCCTTACTGCGTCTAAATAAACCGACTCTCAGGAAAAGCTTGACTGTTAAAAACGTACTCCTAAATCTTGCAATATGTCCCAACACTCTGGCAACTCCGGGTTCTCAGGTGAGAAACATGGCCCTGGACCTCTAATTTTTAATCCTCTGAGCTGTGTTTTAGCTTAAAATCCTGTAATCAACCAAGACAAATGTACTGCCTCTATAGTCCAAATGGCTCTTAAACAGAGGTCAGTAACTGGAGGAGTCTTCCAGTGGATTTATTTTTGCTGTGATTCTAGGTTGTTTACTGAAAAGAAAATGGGATACACATAAATAATCATTGCTAAGCTTCCTTGTGATTTTGTGAAATAATCCTCTAATGAAAATAGATGGCTGTATCACTAATAAGAAGCATATTCCTATGCTTCCGTTTTTGTTAATTAAAAATACCAGTAACCCTAAGTTACACAATTTGTACCCCCTGACACTTCTTTATGCACCATCACCTTCTTGCCAAATGAAATAGTCAGTGATGGAGAAAGTAAAAAAGTCCACGAATCTGAGCTGACCTGTCAGCATCTGAGACAAAAAACGATGTGACCAATATGAATGCATAATCTCTATATGCAACACCAGCACACACCGTGACCAGATAAAGAAGAGAGCCCTGTTTATACACGTCAACAGGCCCTAGTTCAAGACAATGACCATCGGTAGGTTTATCCCACAGCGCTTCAATCATTTAAAATTTAGGTTGTTTTTTTTTTCATCTTAATGATAGGCTAAGTACTTTTTACAACTTTTCCCCTAGAACTTATTTATTCATTTTGCTTCTACTTTATGGGCGTAAGTCATCTTATGCAGGTTTTTGATAGTTTATTCCTCAGATTAATTGCCCTGAAGGTTTTGCTAATCCAAGCCTGATGAGCCACGGGCCCAATCTTCAGAAATGCACATCTCAGTGACGCATATCCCACCCAGTTCTCACACATCTTTAATTATGAGCCTCCAGCTCTCAAATGTGCTCGGATGTCATGTGACCGTAACGTCAGACTCACAGAGCTGTCCACGGGCATTATCGACTATGATAGAAATGTTCTATATCTGCCTTGTCCAGTACGGTAGCCACTAACCACATGTGACTTTTGAGCTTTTGAAACGTGGCTAGTGTGACTGAGGAACTGAATCTCTAATTTTGTGTCATTTTTATTCATTTAAATTGTGGTTACCATGTTGGACAGCACAGAGGAGTCTCATGAATTTGCCATTTGGCCTTTTGCACTAGAAGCATTTTAAAGATGAAAATGTTATGTGAAGGCTTAGTGGAATAAGTTTCCATCTAGCAACATCTACTTTTGAGCCCAAAAACTGCGGGGAGAAAACTTTCCAACATCTGTGTAAACTGGCCCCCAGCTGCGTGGCTTTCCCATCCCTTTCGCATGCTGTTTTTCTGTGGGCATTTAAGACGCCCTCCCATAGGTTCTGTGGAGAGCTCAAGAGGTGCAGGGATCTGGGCTTGTGCTCACTCACGCATTCTTTGATGTTGCTGAAACTGGCTCTTACCCAAACTACCTTTCCCCTAGAAGCACAGCCTTGCTTCACTGGTTGTGAAAGAGATATTCGACACCTTTGTGACCCCTCCATTATTGAAAAAGGCACTCTGACTTTTGGTCCAAAAAAGTTTCCCTCTCTCAATCATGAGAAAATCCTGGGGCGTTTGTTTTGTACCTTCTACTGGAGTTGGGGTAATTCCAGAGAACAAGCTACAAAGCCATCGGCAAAGAACAGACACAATATTTGAGTGTTCCCAAAGGTAGGACATTTATTGTAAACACCAGTGACGTGGACCTTCCTCTTTTACTACTCTGATCTTCTGCACAGTTTAATATTTTAAGTGGTGTACATAGGGCAAATATTCAGTGTGAGTACACATTCATAAGTAATATTTTACCATAAAAATTTACACATTATATCTTAATGGCCTACCGTTCCCTTTAGAAAAAGGATTTCTTGCTTTTGAAAGGACTGTATTCACTTCTTTAAGTAGTGGTGCCTGTAAAATGTACATATAAATGCTCATCAGACCTAATTCTTCTGTTCTATACTCCATGGCCCTGGGTACCTTAAAGCCTACTTGTCCCCTCTGCCTACTAAACACAACCTGAAGGGAAAACAAAACACTCCCCAAGTTATAGTATATTGAAGAAAAAACCTGATTAAAGTTGTAGAAATTCACACATCCTTATAGAAGCAAAAACTTTATTTAAAATGACAAATTCTAGATTTTATCAAATATTTGGCTAGAAGGATATATTTTTAAAATACATTACACTATTTTATGAGGATCCTCCACTTCCATCTTTGCTTCAGAAGTGAATGAAGTTTCTAAAGAAAGAGCAGAACATCTGAAAGGTATTCTTTCTTCCGTTGTTGTCGGGAGCTGTCTTATATCCCACCTTCTCTCGCCTTTTACTGTAGGATCAGGTCACCAAATGCACCAAGGTCCCTTCCAGCACTTCGGGCGTCCAGGTCTTACAACAGCCTGCATGAAGCCATGCCCAAGTCCCAGACCCTTGACTAGACCTTGATCTTGATTCCCAATGACCTTTGGCTTGATTTCATTTCTAGCTGAGGACATCCAAGATGTTGGATTCCAACATCTTTCTACTTAAATTTCCTGAGTTCTGGCACATTGTCTAATGAGATTTAATTTTTTCCTGCTTGGATTATTTTTTAACTTTATTTGTTTATTTTTAGAGAGAGATGGAGGGGAGAAAGAGATGGAGAGAAACATCGATGTGAGATAGATATATCAGTAGGTTGCCTCTCGCACGTCCCCAACAGGGGACATGCGCCACAGCCTAGACATGTACCCTGACTGGGAATTGAATCAGCAACCTTTAGGTTCTCAGGCTGGTACTCTATCCACTGAGCTACACCAGCCAGGGCTGGATTACATTTTTCTACCTGTTCCTTCCTGCCTTGACTGAAATTCATGAATGTGACTTGCTGCCACCTTGACTTGTATATTTACACATATTTTCCTGACTTAGTAGTTGTTTTCTGGACTTGACTTACAAACCTTAAACACAAAAGCAAACTGAGACTCAGAGAGAGGGTTTCCCCAAGGTCTCACAGCAAATCAGGGCAGGTCACCAGGCCTGTGTCCCCATCTACCTCCCATCGTGCTTGCTGACCGTGAGGCTGGACCAGGTCCCGAGCTGAGGGCCGTGTTCGCGCAGGTAGTGGGGGGCCCAGCTTCTCCCAGCTGGCGGCTCAAAGATGCCTCTTTCCACACTATCCTCACTTGAGTGAGGGTGCAAAATGTGAAAAAGCAACAGCTTTGAACACAAGAACTGCCAAAAAATTTGAAAACCATAATGAAACAAGTGAGTTTGGATTTATAGGCCCGTGGGTTTAACAAAACCTCTACATTGATTTATGTTTTGTTAAGATTGTTACACAAAGGGTGGTTTCCAAACATTACTAGCAACATATAATGCTTTTATAATTGAAGAAAGAATTTCATTTCAACTTCTGATGATCTAATGATTTAATTGAAAGAAATGTGGTGACTAACTTACTTTTTACCTGACAATAAATAACATCAGCTGGCTAAGTCATCAGAATTTATTATTAACCTAACCAACATATTTTAGTCTTGACAATACCAGGACAGCTTGTGCTTTAAGAATGGGTCAAACCTGATGTCTTATGTACCTTGGAAAGGTGATTAAATTATCAAAACTTTTTTTTTCTCTCTCTCTGCTCTCCCTCTCCCTCTCTCTCTCCTCTTTCTTCTCTCTCTGGATATTTGAATTTGCAAATCTGGAGAATATGTTCCCTTTTACCTAATTTGACAAGCCACATGCACAAGAGAACCTACTTCAGGGGCAATACCTTGAATCTATATGCCTCCCTTTTATGGAATTGTGTTAAAGAAAGCACAATATTCATATCGGGATAATACACAGCCTAAGCCAAAGGACACTCCAAATGACTCACGTATTCATTAGAAATATCTAAATGGAATTGAACTAAGCTAATGGCTGATTTCATTTCACTAAATAATGTCTAAATAACAGGTGCGGGTAGATATTAAAGAGGTTTTCCAGAGGTTAGAGGATGAAATGAAGAAAGGTTACAAATATATTTGGCGGAACCTGATGTTCGTCATGTATTTTATAATAAAATGTGTGTTGGACCTTTCTAAGTTCCACCGCTGCCTCACACACCAGGGTCATACACCAGGGACAGAGGGCAAAGTGACTGTAGGTTTTTGCTTTCTGAGTGGGTGGTTAAGTAATATGGACAATCACTTTAGGCTGGGCTCCATTCAGTCTGCCATCGACTGCTGTGTACAAGTAAATGTCAAAAAACCCATGCTTCACAAATGCTATTTTTACCTTCTTTTATTATCAGGAGGCCAAATTGGTATAAGTCAAGATAATCAGCAGATGGGCAGAACAACCTATCAAAGGCTCCCAAGTTCACTAGATGCAATTTAGGAAAATAAACCCACCTAGGTGAGAGGACTACTGGCATCATTCCAACTCATTATACCTGGAGAAGAAGAAGAGCTGCTTTTAAGGGTGTCAGCCTGGGCGAGGTGGCCGCAGAAGCTGTTATCTCCAGCAATGCCGTGAAATGGACGCAACTGGAAATGGAGAGAGTCCAGCAGCCACAGGCTGCCGCAGGAGGGGAGCGGGGACAGTCTCTCAGACCAGCCTAACTGCCACCTGTGAGAGACCCCCTGGGGAATGGGGTCCTTGGGACCGGCTTCTGGCCCCGGTCTTCAGGGAGGTCACTTTTCCCTAGCAGTAATTTCCATCCGGGAGGACAGTCATTCCTCTCATTAGAAAAACAAGTCATAATTGCAGCCAAGAGGTGCAGGGAGCCCAGGGTGAGAGGGCAAGGAAGAACATCTGTGGTTTCTTCTTCCTGGAAGAGTATCTCTTATTTTGTGAGACAGACTGGGGCATTACTCAGGAATGTTCTACTGGGGTATCTGCCGCCCCTCCCCGCCCAGGTATTAGTACTCTAATTCAGCAG
The DNA here is from genome assembly GCA_004026545.1 of Mormoops blainvillei. Lineage (NCBI taxonomy): Eukaryota > Metazoa > Chordata > Mammalia > Chiroptera > Mormoopidae > Mormoops > Mormoops blainvillei. The sequence continues at coordinate 58,594 of PVJD01005486.1, read as the reverse complement.
AGTCTGTCACAGTTCTTTTTTTTTCCTTAAGATGAAAAGTTTGTATATATTTTCTCTCAGCTACTCATATCCACCAACTTCCTCCCTCCTCTCTTTTCTGTCACCTGCTCCTGCCTACCTCTCTTCTCACGAAGTTTCTGGTGGTCATGGGGATGTGTAAGTACTGTTGACATATGTAATAGAATAGTATATGTAGTTAGATGGTAATATAAAAGAGAGTTCAACTCAACAAGCCAAAGAAACAAGGATAAAGAGTTGACTGGACTCTATCTGAGTCCACTGAGATTTTTATGTCAAATGAAAGTCTTGGCCTTCATTTTTGCCCTTCTTCATCCCACTCATACTAACCCCAGAGGTCATAAGGAATCACTGCCTTCATCTCTGTCCGGCCTCTCTATTAATTGCCCCACCTCTATGAGAGCGCTTTTAACCTATAATTATTGAAAAGAGCTATACATGTTCTATCAGCAACTAACCCATGGCAGAATATAATACATAAGTTAGGCGCTTCTCCTTGTCCCTTAACATCCATTCTTCTCTTTTTTTCTCAGAGTAATACAACTCCCCAGTATTAGCTAGACAAAGGCCACTTAGAATAAAGACCATGTACCCCGCCTTCCTGTGTGGTTACATATTAGCCATGTTACTAAACTCTGGCCAAAGGCATAAGAGGAGTAATTGTAGAAGCAACTTCCAAGTTGTATCCCTGAAAGATAAGCTCTTCCCATTCTCTCTGCCTGTTTTCATGCTGCTATTGAAAATAGTTCTGGGGCTAAGGCCATGTTAGACCACGTGGGCAAAGTCAACACTCCAGAGAGGGCAGCACAGCAGAAAAGTTTCTGACATTCTGAGGGGACACAGCCACTCAACCAGCCCTCACCACCTACTTCTGGTTGTTACACAAGAAGGAAAATAAACTTCTATTTTGTTTAAGCCCATGCTGTGTTGACTTAAAGGTTTTTAGGCTGCTAAACCTAATAAACATGATTATTCTCATTTGTCTCCTGCATTTTACCAACCTGGTCAGAAAACTTTGGTGGTTTGTACTAATGTATGTACTATGGCGATTGGTCAACGACTACTCTAGGGTGCTAGAAACCTGACCCAGGAAGCCAAGAATCAGCAAGAGTTGAGGTTGTAATAAAAGGTAGGGTGACAACCCCAAAAATTAGGAACTCAAGGTAAGGTCGGTCAAATCTGATGGTCACATGCAGTGGAGAGCCCCAAGGAGAGCATGTGTGTTGTCAGAAACAAGGGTTATCTAGCCCAGTGGTTCAGGAGGGGAGAGTCAGGAGATGGAGCAAGGGAATCCCGAAAGCTGCAAAGACGATAGCTCCAAGGGGTGCTCTGAGACTGTTTACTCTGCCCCTTGGCTATGGCTTCTCATGCCTTTCATTCTGAAGTGGTCCAGGCGTACTGGCACCTCATGGTTCTCTGGTCTTAAAAGTGCTTTGTCTCCATCTGAGCAGGAAACTCATTGTTTACATCAGAGGATCAGATGGTGTCCTTGCAGTGAACTGGAGTGAAATCTAGACCATGAAGATTTCTCCAGAACCAGTGGGGGAGAAATCCTGTGCTCTGGGTTCAGATTGCACTAACAGGGTGGCCACCAAGCCATCATGTCTACTGAGCACTGGAAGTGTGGCTAGTCAAAATTGACATGTACTGTGAGTATAAAATACACATTGGGATTTGAAGACTGAAAGCAAATAAAAATAAGAGAGTAAAACATTGCATTGATATATTTATATTGATTACATGTTGAAATGCTGTTTTGGATATATTCAATTAAATAAAATAGATTATTTAAATTTAACATCTTGTTTCTTTTTACTTTTTTTATATTGGGCTTCCAGAAAATGTAAAATTACATATGTAACTCACAACATATTTCTATTAAACAGCACTTGTCTAGACCCTGGGTTTCTAATACCTGGTAGGAACTTTTATTTTCCCAGGTGGGAAGAGGTTCAGGCTGCAGACATCTGACACCTGAGTCTCACCCCATTATAAAAGTAACATATAGCCAATTTGACTCCAAGCATTTTCTTCCTTTACTTGTTTGAAAAGCCCAAATATTTTTGGTTAATGTAAACACCCAGGCTTACCAATGGGATTCTGTGCACTGTCCCCATGGAGATATCATTGCTGACCAAATTTTGATTTCCTGTCATTGTTAAGAAGCAATGAAAGTTGAAAAAAAATCTATGTAGAGACACTGGGAAAATAATAGGAGAAACTTGTTATACTGGCTTTTCTCATTGACCTATTTGTTGCAGTCCGTCCTAAAGCTGTACTTTCTGTTGGCACAAAGAAGAATGTGTTTATACAGCTGATGTAACAGGGTAAGGAGTAGAGAAAAAATTTAAAACAGTAACCCTTCTTGAAAGAAGTAAATTCTCTCTTCCTTCTTTTCCCTGACTATCTAAAAAGCACAAACTGTCCTTTAAAAAATGTATTGGGCTCCCCTAATGAGCCATGACTCACCTTCAGATTGGCGACAACTGAACATTTGGTAGAAGGTTGGGAAACAAGCAAAAGAAGTTCATGGGCAGCTGGACCAGACTGTATGTACATGATAGTGCTGATAAGTTTTGGTAAATCTGTATTATTTACAGAAATGTGAAAATGATTGCAGCTGCACTGTACTGTTGGGTTGAAAGGCTTCAACAACCTTTCTCTTCCCTTTGGGTCTCATCTAAACGTTTCTTGGCTGAAGAAGAGAGCAGTGTTGTTCACATTTATGACAGTTGCCCATCTCAGGCTGGGTTCCCGATCCTATTGGAAACAGGCGTTTCCTTTCTGCTAAACAATATATTAAGAAATGCATTAAACAATATAAGCTACAAGCAATGCTGTTCACTCATGATTTTTCTTCTCTCTGGGTTCCTTTAAACTTTTGTGTAGGTTTTATTGTTTTAGTCTCTCTTCAACTTTTCCTAGATTTACAAAAATAGTATGTCACATTTGGGTTAAAGTAAAGTAATGGGAGTCCTAACATGAATGGATCTTTAGGGCATTATGCTAAATAAAATAAGTCAAACAGAAAAAAAAATACTGTATGCTATCATTTAAATGTGGAATCTAAAAAAGCCAGACTCATGGAAACAAAGAGTAGAATGATAGTTGCCAGGGGCTGGGGACGGAGGCTGGTGAGATGTTGGGCAAAGTGAGAAGATGCATAAACTTTGGGGACCTAATGTGCACTATTGCAGTTATATCCAATAACACTGTATCATATACTTGAAAGTTGCTAAGAGGGTATATCTTAAATGTTTCCACCACACATAAAATCGTGATCATATGACATGATAAGGTGTTACTTAATGATACAGTTGTAATCCCTGTTGCAATATATGAGTGTATCAAATCAGCACATTGTACTCCTTAAACTGATACAATGACATGTCAGTTCTATCTCAATAAGACTGGGGAAAAAATAGGTAATGGCGGGGTGGGGGTCGGTTCTAATGTGACAGGCAAGAATAAGAAGGACAAGCATGCCAGGCGCTCGACTACTTCCTCCCCCTCCCTGAGTGAAAATAAAGCTTCTGGGGAACAAGAGAGGCCATCGGGGTTCAGTGCAGTCAGTGTAGTGCTAGCAACTGAATTATCTCACTGTCCCTCTGGGAGCAAAGACAGTCTCAGTTTCCACTTTGGGATGACTCAGGCTTTTTCTGCTCCCGCTGCGGCTCCCGGCTGGGTGCATTCACATCTCCTCCTCCTCAATGTCCAGCTCTGTCCTTCTACAATGAAAATTATTAAATGCAATTAAATGCAAATAGTATAGATTGTTACAGTGGATGTTAACCCATTAACCTTTATAGTATATAAGGACATTAAACATAACTGTTTCACTAGTAATTACATGCAAACAATTTAATGTGCTTTAAGCCAGTTAAGAAAAATGTATGATTGACTGACAAATTCAACTTAAGGACTGTAACAATATATTTAGTTTAGATACTAGGTATAAAATGTAGATGTAAGTTTTACTGCATTACAATTGAGAAAAATGCTGCCAAAACCGTGAATTGTTTTGTTTTACAAAAAATTGTTTTATTGCACTGAAATTGAGAAAAAGTACTACTATAACCATAAATTATTTTTGTTTTACAAAAAAATTAACTGGTTTATTTTCATATGTCTATGTTTTCTTTCAAATGTCTAGATAAAATAAAAAGCTTAAATTTTTTAATCACTTTCTGGTAAATAACTTGTTAAAGACATTGATAATATTTGCAACCATTGAATGAAAATTTGAATCAGATTTACTTATATTTTCTCTGCTTAATGTAGACTTTTGAAACATTAGAGATGCATTTATATCCATATACTAATTGACAAAATGAATACAATTTAGAGAGCTAATAAAAGTCATCTTGAAGCGAAGTTGAAGGTATAGTATTACTTTCATATCCCTCATTAAGTTTTATTTCAAGTTTACTACAATTTAGTCTACTAGACCTTTACAAATGGGCCACTTTAGGTATAAATTAAATAATATGTGACTAGGAATACACTAAATAATTTAAATTTTTATAGTAGATTCCTGTTTCCAGTAACATGGCAGATTAGATACCCTGGGTGACCCTCTTGATGGAAACAACTAAAATGCTAATGAAAAATTAAAAGTATCATTTTTAATGCATTGTGTAGCTATCACAAAAGTAAGGAATGTGCTGCTCGCTCTCTCTCACACACACACTCACACATGCACAAATGTAAGTAGGACTTACTCCTCATGGGTAAGTGGGTAAGACAAAGTCAGCTTTGCCCTGAGGGTTTCTGCCAAACCATGAAGATTTAGGCTTCCACTCGGACTTGGTCATCTCTACATGGTGCAGTGTTCCTGGGGTAGGAGGTCCCCAGGGAATCCAGAGCTCCACCTAAACTGGGAACCTCCCCGAGCGACGTGCAAAAGAGGACCAACCACATGAGAATGTGCTTGTCTCAGTCTGGGTCCCAGATGAAGGGAAAATCTCCTAAAAGGGTTCATTTTTTTCCCACCTGACTTTCACATATACATATTTTGTTTTGAATTTATGTTTCATAATGCAAACATTTCAAATGGAGAATTTAAATCAAGTGTTGCCAGATTTAGTGTGGTAGAATCTCCAGGGTTTCCTCCCTCTTTGGTTCCCTTGCAATTGGTTTGGGGTACATGACTAATTCTGACAAATTAGCTGTGGGTCGAAGGGATACAAGTTACTTCTGAGCAGGAGAAAAGCAGAGCTGGTAAGACACATGCCAGCTCTCTCTTCCCCAGCAATGTTAGCCATGTATGTTCTTTATAGATAAAGCATGTACAAAATGCAGGAAACTCAGTGGGCCTGGGTGGGTGTCATATGTCCTGAAGAATTCCCTGAATTTATAACAGAGATTGCATGGATCAAAACAAAAACAAAAACAAAAATTAAAAAACCCACGTCTTTGTTAAGTTATGTTAAGCCACTGAGATTTGGGGGATGTTTGTTTTTTCACCTAATATAGCCTAAACTGACCGATGGAATACAACTTCCAGGGTGATTGACAGAAGCAAATACAAATCTCAGAAGGAACTCAATTTGTACCAGTACTCAAAGATATACAAGTATACTTTTCCTTCTACCTACAGAATTTCTTTAACGTCTCCCATAGTGCAGGTCTGTTGTTAAGGTCCTCTTGCAGCTTTTTTTGGGTAGGGGGGAATCTAAAAGATGTCTTTTTTTTTTTTGCCTTCATTTTTTGAGCTATATACTCAGTACAGAATTCTAAGTTGAAAAACTTTTAGTATTTCAAGAATGTGCCACTATTTTCTTAATTGCATCATTCTTATAAGAAGTCTTCTATCAAATTTATATTTACTTCTCTAAATGTGAAGTGTCTTTTTTTAATGCTTTTAACATTTCCTCTTTGATGCTTTTTTCAGCAACTTGATTATCATGTACTAAATGGAGATTGCTGGATCCGGGTTTACAGAATTCATGAAATTTGGAAACATTTTTAGCCATTATATCCTTGAATCACACACACACACACACACACACACACACACACACACACATTTCTCTTCCTCTGTGACTCCATTTAAAAATATGTTCATGTTATCTCTATAACAAGGGAAAATAGACCTACGGGGAGTCTTGCCCTGTCCTGCAGACAAATGTAACAGAGACTGAGGTAAAAAAAATAATAAAGTGATTTACCCAAACACACACAAGTAAGTAGTAGAAAAAGTGAGTCTAAAATCTAAGTGTCATGATTCTCAGGCCATTACTTTTTTCTTCACTCTTTTTCCTTTTTAATAAAACAACTGTGTGTTTCTATCTATCACTTATAAATCTGAGAGGTAATAAATCATTGTTCCCTCAACCATAATATCAAGGGTAAGATAATTCAGTCGATGCTAAAAATATATTGGAATACTATGCAGCACAAAGAAAGAAGGAACTCCAACCCTTCGTGACAGTATGGATGGATCTGGAAAGCATTATGCTAAGTGAAATAAGCCAGACCGTGAAAGACAGGTGCCATGTGATCTCACCTATAAGTGGAACTTAATCAACAAAACAAAAGAGCAAAATAGAACCAGAGACATGAAAATAAAGAACTAACGGACAGTGACCAGAGGGAAAGAATGAGGGGGATAACGGGAGAAAGAAGGGGGCGGGGCAAGCAAAGGAACATGCGTAGAGGACTCAGGGGTACAGACAATTGGGAGGAGTTGGCTGTGGAAGCTGGGGGAGGGGTGAGCCATAGGGAAAAGGCAGGACAACTGTAAGTGAACAATAAAAACAAAAAGAAAATATTGGTATTAAATTATTGCTAACAATTAACTGCAGCTCTTTGGCAGGACTCAACCCAGGATACCGGGATGGTTACCCAGAGTCCCCTGGAGCTTCCTCTGGGGTGTGCAGGTAGTATAACTAGTGGGTCACTGTAGGCTGTAATGTAAGCAAACTTTATTTTCCTTCTGCTTATCTTGCCAGGCTGTTTTCTCGTTTATAAAATGAGGAAAACCGAAGTGCCCCCTTGCGGAGCTGTTGTAAGGGGTAAATGACTCAGTGCATTGAGGTGCTTAGCATTTATTCTGAATCTCAGTGAGAAATCGACTAATGTTCATTATCATTATTTTATGATGACATTTCCCTGGAATACCTTTCACAATAGACATTTAGAATGGTCTCTCCTAGGAAGTCAAATGCGGCCCACTATAGTGTTTACCTCCGTTTACTTTTGCTTAGGCAAGGCTCTGGAGCACAAGAATGGAATAATTGTTGTCTCCCTAGAAAGGTTGAAACCTTCTTTCTGAATATGTACACCATAGGAGTGTAATGCTCTTTTAATTAAACACTGTAAAATCTGCAGAAATCTTGGAAGAAATGCAGAAAACTATTTGAACCTCACAGTGAGAAGCCACAAACAAGCCGATTGTAGGCAGAATAAATTATCACTCTTGATGATGCTGGTGTCGTGGGGTTCTGAAAAATTTTTTGCCACCTGCTGTACTTTAAATTAAGTAAGCTGGTCAGTTTCCTTTCCCAGCTGAAAAAAACTCAGACATCCTTTGTCACCTTCAGTACAAGTCAAATGCTTGGATTATTGGCTATTCAGTTAAGCACCTATGAAGCTGCCAGGCACCTCCCAACGACTTCAGCATTTACTGCCGCCTGCCTGCATCAAATCATTGTTTGTGAATACCAATTTGGGACTGTTCTTTTGAGTCACCTCAGGCAATGGCTTCCGGCGACCTTTTCAAACCCTGCGTTGCCAGCAGGTATTTGTATAAGACAAGTGGAATATGCTGGGTAACAACATTGTGCCAGCAGGAATAGGCCCACTACCATCAACTTTGTATGCCCTCAGCAACCGCCAACCCATTCTTGTCGTTAAAGGGAGTGAGTAAGGGAAGCAATTTCTTAGGATAAGTCCGCTACCCCCTTTCCCCTAACCCTTTTCCCAACCTCTTTGGTAGGCAGCATAATGACAGCAATTGTTCTTAAATCTCTAGGGTAACCTGACTGTATAGTTGGTAGAGAGACAACAAAGATGAACCAGTGAAAACTGATGATGTAAAACAGTCATGATTATTATGGGGGCAAAAAAAGACTTTACCAGCAGGGATCTGCATAGGTTACAAAGAAAAAACAAAACAAACAAACAAACGAAAAACCCCAGGAGACAGTTTCATGAAGACAAAATATCTCCAATCTAATTCCAACTCAAATTGCTCTCAAGTTTTTCTTGCTACAATGGGCATGGTCCTTTAAGAATTGTGTGATGTGAGTAAAGTGCTCTGGATGTTTTATTACTGCTAACATAACCAGGATATAAAGTTTAGAGTGGAATTCTCTTACAGGAATGTGTACTAACTCTTCATGTCATTAGTTTGGCATAAGATACAATCACTGTAAATAAAAATTCATATTAAGGGAATAAAAGTGCTTTCTTACAAATTAATCAGAGACCATTATAAGAAGAAACTTTTTCTTCAAAATGGAGAAAGTACATAGTCAGTTTATTTCTATATTTATACCCATGGATCATTGATATCAGGTAATACAATGCCTTGTATGTTGGGAGAAGAAAAACGATCACTTATAAAACACACTGCTCTCATTCTGACTGTCCTATTTTCTTTTCCAAGACTCTTCTTTTTAAACAACTGGATTAGAGTCTCCGTGCCTATGACCAGGAGCACGTACAGACGCACGCACATGTGAGCAGCGATGGTCTTTAACCACCACAATCATTTCCTGAGCACTCACTGTTCGTTAGGCTTTATGTTTTCATTTGCTTTCAAAATACTCCTAGAAAGCGAGAACTACTTTTCATGTTTATTTTACAGGTGAGAAAAGAGAAGTGGAACTTTTCTGACGCATGTAGCTCCTTCAGTCATAGCACACCTCATCAACACAGAATTTCATAAGTGGGTTTTGTCCCCACTGGCCACCATACTCTACCTCCTTTGAATGATTGAGGAGGGACCAGCCAGTTCACGTGTCCTCGCATGTAAACAGGATCGTAACAGATTTGTGAACATACCATGAACCATACTCTCTGAAGAAATACACACTTATAAATGATAATTTATAAAGAGTAAGGGGAGCTTTATATATATTTACTTTTTGCTAAGAATCTAGTGTTATCCCTTAAGCTCTGTGTTGAAGAGAAGCTGTCATCTGGCCATTCTCAACTGTGCCCTAGGCCTCCCATGCCATCTTGTGGGGACATCTGCTTCTTGCTTCACCTCAAAATCTCCCACAGCACTTCAGCTTTGTTGAAGAGAGTTCACCAGTAATTTCTGCAGAAGGTTACGCTTTCCTCCAATTCATTCAGGGGAAGTTTGGCAGCCGCCTCTCCTATTTAATGGGTATGTGCATGTGAAACTGCAGCTCTCTGCCTCTCTCCACCCTGAACAGTTTCTACCTAGGCCTCCTCTGGCGGCACATTCTCTTTGGTGGCGTGTTTTCTTAGTTTTTCCATTTGTCTGTGTAAGCTCGCCTTGGAAGAAGTCATTTCCTGTTTGGAACCTAAACTGGGAACATCAGCCAGTACACATACCTGCCCTGGAAAAACATTATTAATTAATGTTTTTAATTAATATGCCCCAGTAGCAGTCAAGGTTATTACTGATAAGTCACTTTGTGCCCAAGTAGCAGGTGGGCAGAAGTCCTAACCTTGATTTCATCTTAGAATCCTACAGTGGCCAGGTTGCAAATTAAAAGGCTGGAAATTTTGACCATTATGACACTAACACTGAAGGTTTACACTAAGATGCCTCGAACTCCTCTGTTTTCTATTCCTCTATTAATTACCCTTCCATAGACATCTGAGTGCCTTGGATACGCCACAGAATGGTCTGGGCAAAACAGTGCATTCCCTCCACGGCTCCAAGGGAGTGCGCTGCTGCATCTCACAGAAGCGAAGGCAAGAGCTGAATCCTGCTTGTGATTTTAGAACAAACCAGTTTAATAAGGAGGGAACTGTCTTTAATTGGTTTGAGTTCAGGGACTTGTAAGAGAAAACATCATAACCATCAAGAAAATTTGAAAGAAGAAAATTTAAGGTGTTTCTGTAATGCTAAGCACGTTTCCCTTTCTTTGATGTTCGAGTTTGTTCACATGGAAAGATGCCTTTTTGTGGTTTTTAACCGTGAGTAGAGGAAACAATGCAAATGCTTTGTTTGTATAGAGCATCTTTCATCTGGGCTCTTTGCAAGGTCTTAAACACACAGTCATGAACCCTCATAGCACTGTGCTGTGTGCGGACACTTTGTTCCCCAGACAAGAAATGCAGCAGGCAATGCAGTTTGCGCTTGCTATCGTGTAGTCCAAATCCTAGTTTTCCGACCATTTTCTGGTGTAACCAGAAAATTTTCTGGTGAACCATTTGTTTTGTTTTGTCTTTTCTCTTTGCTTCTAGTTATCCCCAAAGCATTATTACATATGTTTACTTTCAATTTCTTTAACTGTGTATCTTTCTGAGTACTTATTTTACCAGCCCAAATTATATAGCTTTGTGCTGTGCGCACATTATTTTAAATCCGTTTTCCTCAAAATACATTTCCAGCCTCTGGTTTGGACAAAAGTTCCGAGGGAAGGGTTGTAGACGCCACCTGGAATTTGCTGGAAACGCCGCGGAATGCAGATGGCTGCCCTTTGCTCTGGCGAGGCCCCTTTCCTCCTTTTAATAGACTTTGGGTGTTCTCCTAAAAGCACATAGGTTTTTCAAGAAATAAAGGCAGGTGACTCTATCTACCATTCTCTATAAAGTCACTCGGTTTCAAGGTCAGCAAGAGCCGTTCCCTCTCTGCACCTTCTTAAACACAGAGACGCACCATGATCAACATGCAGATCTGTCATTAGCTTTTTCTAGAGCAAATTGATATCCAGTTCAAAATGAAAAGTCTGGTACTCATTACTAAAAGTCAGCAGACCACGAGAGAGGAATTCTATAGAAAGGGGGTGTACAGGGATTGTAGGCAGCCGTAATCTTAGCTTCTCTTCCCCGGTTGAAAACTGAAACCTGACGCCTGAACGTGACTGACAGGACTGCATACAGGGAAAGTGGCAGCTCTTAGTGCAACCTTTTCCACAACTGTCTACACCTCGGTGGAACCCAGGAACAAGCTCAATGAAGAAATGTGTCAGTCCGCGTTTTGGGTGGTCGAGCCAATCACTACTGGAGCCAGGACTCCATGCACGAAGTATCTGGATGGTTCTCCAAAGCAACTCCCCTGCAATAGACTATAGAAGCCCTACAGGCAATCAGAATTGGAAATCTCTACAGATAAGAAGAGGCCCCAAGAAGAGAATGCTGACAGCTCATAGTACACGTGACTATTGATACACTGATCTGCTAATGAACAGGTAACCAGATAAATTCTCATCTTATACTCCCATGTTTTTTGAGTGACCTCACTCACTCTTGTAGCTGTTTTAATAATCATTTTTATGCTGATGACCTTCGGTTCTGCATCACCCCCAGAGATCCCTCTTCTCACTTTTGGAAGCATAGAGCCGACCGTCTACGAGTCATTTGGACTCTAATTTCTCACTAACTTGAATTCATAATCTCATTCTGCACCTGCTTCTCCTGTATCTTGTATCATCATAGTTGTCAAAACTAGAAATTCTATAACCGTGCTTCTCTTCTCTCTCCCTCTTTCTTCACAACCCCACCACACACACACACACACACACACACACTCATACACACTCAATCTTCAAAGCTACCTATTGATCCTACCTTTCAAATATCTTTGGAAATCAATTACTATGCCTCGTCCCCATTGTCACCACTGCTGTTCAAGATAATAGCACCTCTGGTTTGGGTAACTGTTCATAATGGCTATCTAATCGATCTTCCTGTCGCCATTCTTGCCCTTCCCCTGCTACCTCTCCAGACCTGATGATTCTAAGTTCTTACAATTGCTCAAAGACTGTATTCTTTCCAAAGATTGTATTGATACACTGTGTCCTCCAGGCAGAAGACTCCTGGGCCCTCCCTCGCTGCAAACTGCTGCTGATTCTTCACTGCCCTAACCTCCAAATATGAGTAAGATTTCATTCCTTTGTTGTCCCCAAACTGTACTTGCTTGCTTGTTCATAACCCGGCAAACTGCAACCTCCATCAGGCCTGGAACCTGGCCTACATTGTTCACCATTGTATTGCAGGCATGTAGCATGGGGTTGGGACACAGCTGGTGTTCAGTAAATATTTATGAGCTCAGGAGAAGAGGTGAGGAAGGAAACTGGGCGGGGGGGTGGGCGGGGATTGGGCATAAACCAATCTACTTTGTAAATAGGTAAATAAATACATGTGTAATATGAATAAATGAATAAGTAAATGAACCCCAGAAATCACTTTTTGTTCTTGTGATTTGCATCTTTGTTATAACAGTAGCCTACAAATTAAATAGGACAAAAATCTCAGGGTCTGGGCCATTCTTACTAAATGTTATGCTTGCTAAATGTTAAAATGTAGCATAATATTTTGCAGATCAACTGAAAACAAGATAAGTTGGACTGAAACTCAGTGGGTAGATGTAGCCAACTGCAAAAGGTGAAATCAACATGTTATTGACCAACTAGTATATATAATATATAAGAAATGGCAGGGATTTGGATATAATCCTGTGTCTCCTTTACTTGCTGCATGTAAATAAAACTACCTTGTAACAGCCATGTCTCCTTCTTGAGTAGATCACCCCAAATAGTGAACCCCTTGAATTTTTTAACTTATAGAGGAAAAATAGTTTAAGGTATTAATTAGTTGGTTTTTAGTGAATGCATTTTTAAACTGTACATCTAATCTGAAAGTCTAAAAAATATTTTTAACGCATAAGAGGAAACTGATGTTTAATAGGCTAATATAGTGGAGTCTTTCGTAAGGTATATAATGTTCTGTTTTTTAAAAATCCAGATTTCACTAACACCATCTGCTAGAAATGCAGTATATCAAAATAACCACCTCACTACTAAAATGGTCAGCTCCCAAGGGACTTCTCTGGAACACTCTTAGAACCACCACCTTACCAGAAAAAAAAAATTGTAACAATAGGAAGAGAGTGTGGATCCATGTTAGGCTTAAATTATTTTTTAAATTTAGATTTTGACAGAAGTATGATCTTTCTTAATTCCTATTTTAATTCATATAAATGACTATACCAATGTACCTTTCAGAGTCAGTTCAGATCCTTTCAAATATAAACCATAGAGGTTTTAATGGCAGAAATATCCTGGGCGCATGGTAGGAATGCTGTCTTCTGTGTGCTTCATGCTCTGGTCACATTAAGCTTAGAAGATGTAAACCAGATGGAATATTGGGGTATTTATTTTTCAAAGTCAAAGTGCAATTTTAGGGGGCCAGGTATCAATTTTATCACTGCCTTTTCTTCAGTCCAGCTTATTCCTAAGTGTTGTGGTCACTTGAACCACTTCTGCCTCATCAAGATCAATAAAGGGAGAGCAGGCATCCGGAGCACTGGAGCTCACATGCGCGCTTCTGAATGTATACTTCCTGCTCTTGAGAAAGACAGAAATCCTGAATTGTGGATCTAGGGCAAAATTAGCAGTTGAAATGTAATTTCTCCAGTGCAAAGAAGTAATAAGGCACTTAATTTTGCAATCAAAAAGAGTAATTCCATTCTGGCCTGAGAATTGGATAAAGACTTAATTAGCTTTTCCCATTGCCAATGCCAACAAATCTCTTGCCAAGACAGAGAGAGGCCAAGAACTATAAGGTCCACTGAATCTGTTTCCTATTTGGATAGAAAAAGAGATTGACAGAGGCACACCGTGCAAGCTGCCGGCAAGACCAGGCCTGTCGGGCTGCTGTTGTCAGTCTCTGGGCGCTCTGAAACAAGGCTACATTTGTACCAGAAAGCAGCGATCTCTTTTAATTGGTTGTTTTTCTTTCTCAGTACACCGGGATGGAATTAGATTGTTCTAGTATTAAGTAGGTAGGATCCAGTGGAATTGTCTCTCCACTAAAGGCAGAGTGTGATGGGTGACTCGGGAGATGGCTTCATGAAGTTCTTCCCACAAGGATTTTCTGAGTGTATCTCTTGGCTTTCTTTATATCCAAGACCTTTACAGAAGATTTAATCATTCAGATTGTTAACAATTGTGTAATTGTTTTTAAAGCAGGGATGCCCATTTGGCTTAATTATAGGCAATCCAGTGTTTTCCTCCCACCACCAAACTCCCATTTGTTATCACGATGGAAATCTATTGGAATCCTTGTCTCGTTTCAAAAAGATTTGTTAAAATTTACAAGGCCTTTTATTACCTTCTTATTTCCACTATGTCCTTTGTTTACTTAGTTTGTGACACATCCCGTGCCATCGCCCATAGCTATTTACATTTAATGAATATTCTAAATAATTCTATCTTCTACTGAGGAATCAACACACCAGAATTATTGTTTAAAAAAATTATTGCGTTTGCTCTTATTTTCAATATTGGTGACCTTGTTTCTACTTATTGAGAACGTGCCAAGTACCTGACACTGGCCAAGCATTTTACATTCGTTCCTGTATTTAATCCTTTTGTAGTCCACAGGACGAATGTCTCCTCGCGTTCGCTTGATTTTCATTACAGCCTTTCTGAAAAGTGATGGTCAGAATGTTTTATGGCAAAATCAAGTAAATTAAAATTTAGTATGAGGAAGTTCCTTCAATAGAAAAAAAATATTTTAATAATTATGAAAAACAGAGCCTATATAAGTTTTAAAAATCTTGTAATTTATAAAATCACAAGATTATAGAGGAGGATTTTGAGGTCCTCTAAGCCTAGTTCTCTAATTTTATGGACGAGGAAAATAAGGCATAGATTAAATTAGACTCAGTGTCACACAGCTAGCGACAGAAGTGGGAGTAGATGCTCAGACCCCCTGGAGGTACAAGACTCACTGGGCTTGTTATGTGGTATTCTTTTACTATTCCCTTGAAGATGATTAAAGTTAATAAGTATTGAATGATATTACAGCCGAAGGAGGCACAGTTCACCGCATCCCCCCATGTCCCTGGGATACATGCAATGACATAAACACTGTCGTAAGTACTGATGTGTTGCTTCATAAGAGCTCTCAAAAAATGATTATGAGCTGTATCAGTGGGAGGGAGTGGAATGGAGTAATTATCTGCATTGCACCCAAAATTTCCCATAAATTCATATCTATGTTACTGCTGATAAAAAATAAAAAATTACCCTGAGTCTTAATGGGAGGTCACCCTGCAGGTGACTTTCCCCTCATCCATTAGTTGGATCTCTCCTGAAAAAGTTATGAGAGCCTCTGTCTTGCGTCCCCAGAGAATATTGCTTCTCTGGCCAATCTCTGTTTGGGCAGAAGCAAGCCATGGCTGCAGCTCAAGAACACAGGTCGGAGTTTTCCCACTCCTGCAGAGGTACCCTGGGCAATGGTCCTCCCAGGGAGCCGAGCGCCTTCCTGTTTCTCCATATAAACAGAGGAGGAGCCCAGGGTGCCCTAACCTCCCAGTGTTTCAAGATTGCCTATATAAAATCCGCCGGCGTGTTCATCGTGTTATTGTAGCATTGCCTAAGCTTTGTTATCTGGTCACAGGGACATTTAGACAACCCAGAACACAACTGGAAGGTGGCAATCTGTTTTTGGAGAAAAAGAAAATCCATAGGAATTATGAAATATTCTTATAAATGCAGCAAGGTGGCCACTTTTCATGTGGTCATCATCAAGTCACATCCTGAAAGAAGATTCTAACACTAAGCCCACTTTCCATTTTTAAAAACATTTAGTTCATACACCATCAAGAAGTTGACTTCGTGCCCAGCTGGAAGGCAGCTTCATCTTGAAAGGATGTATTTGTAAACAAAACAACTCCACGCTGCCTTTGTGGAGGCAAAACATTAAGAGAATATAAAGTCATTTCTTACGTGGGTGGTTCATTCTTTAACAAGATGAGCTTTAGCCTGAACAGAATGGCCACCCAACCCTCCAAGGTGAGGAAATGAGAAGACACCGTTGTTGTATTTAGCTCTGGCGGAGAAGTCTGGGTTTCAGAAGTGTCCCTGATTCTGATCTCTTAACTTTCTCTCCTTTAGCAATTGAGGACTCCCAGGTAGTTAAGGAGCCCGCTGATCTCGTTTGTCAGGCAAGATTCCTTTTATGGTAGCCTGGGGCATCCAGCCCGATTCTAGCTTTATGTTTTCCCTTAGGTCAAATAATGTCAACTTCCCCCATTGACTGATGCTCCCCTTAGGTATGGATTTTAAAAAACAAAATTCAAGCCTACTCAACAGAAAGTCCATTGTATTTCATGGGATCTGTCTGCATCGGGCAGTGTTTATTTAGCGCCTAATTTTGTCTGTTGAGAGAAGTGTTTCAGACCCACGTAGCCAAAGGTTTTCCCGGAGTCAGACCCAAGAGCAGTTAAATGTGCGCTAAGCTTTTAGCGTGCATTTGTGAAGGCAGAGCTCTGCCCACTGAGCTGTTTCACTGCAAAGATTTGCTCCTTAGTCTCCTTAAATATCTATTGAAAATCAAATTTGGGACCTTTGGCAGCCAACTGCAGGAATATTCAGGTAGAGGGTTGTAGTGGGTCTCACATAGCTTTCAGAGAGAGTTTTTCTCCTTAATGTTGACTATATTGTGTGACAATTCAGAATTCATTTAAAATCTAGTTTAAATATCAAAAATAGATCAAGTCAGGATGACAATATTATAAATGGGTATAAGATTAGTGGGTGAGCTGAAGAAAGTAACAGAAAATCAATGATCAGTTTGAAGTTATTACCTTTTTGCTGTTGTAATCAGATCAATGTTCAAGTATTATAACTCCAGCTTAGGACAAAATAGGGTTAATTCTCTCAAGTGGTTCAAAATAGCTATTACATTTTTAAGCCCGAACAAAAAAGCAAAATGCCATCTTTGGGTAGAGAAAATTAGCCTTACCTAGGGATTTTATAATCTGAATTAGTTTCTTCAGTCACTGAATCTTTATTAAATATCCAGTAGATGCCTCGCACTGGCCTGGGCCCAGTGAAGGAGCCCCGCTGAAGGATCTGTTGAAAGGAAAACTGAAAGAAGCAGCTATGAATCTTAAATAGGGACACTCCAAACTTTAAAACAAGTTCATGTTTGTATCCTCATCCCTCAGCACATTACCTGGGTACTTGAAAATAAACATCCAGTAAAGGGAATGGCTAAAAAACAAAAGTAAAGGGAGAAACACTGTGTGTTCCTGTATTCCAGAAGACTTGCCACAAAAAATTTGAAAGGGTGGCTCAATGGGTTTTACTCTGAACCTGGAAGTTGCTGAAGCAGAGGACATTGGAACTGGGAGGAACAGTGAGGACAAAGATGTGGTGTTCACACCTGAGAATGACCGATGTGTGCTTGAGTTGGTGGGTGGGCGGGTCTGGCTGGAGAGGGTGACAGGTCCACGTGTATGATGGATTTCAGATATGCTGAATAGAATAATGAGGGTGCTCTTACTTGTTCTTTTATACTTTAAAGTCACTTAGGCTTTCTGATCAGGGAACTGAATGAACAAGAGCCTTTTTATAAGAACCTGAATTCGGAAGGAGTAAGGAAGCAGCTAGTCTTATGTATACTCCCTCCTTTACCTGTTAGCTGTAAAAGAATTATTTCATGAGCATGGGCTTATCTTTTTCTCACACAATTCAAGGATTTGGGGGTGGGGAGAGTGGTTTGGTTCTCACTATATTGCATCATTTGTCACTAGCTTTTATGTGTTCCGGTTAGTAGACATTTCCAGGTCATAAATCATCGTGAAGGCAATTGGTCTGAGACACAGCTCCCCTTTAACTTGCTAACAAGTGACACCTTTGATTCCCAAATGCGGTTTCTCCTTGGAGGAGATGTGGGGTCTCATTGTAAAGACACTGTCACATTCATGAAGACTGAGTCTGGTGCCTGGAATACTACAGGATATTATCATGGTGTGTCTCAAATCCACTCACACCATAGAGGCTTTTACTGAGACCGAAATGACCTTGGACAAGCAGTGAAGACATGACACACTCTCCTCCTCAGGGAGTTATAATTTATGGTAGCTAAGCTAGACGTATTTTTCCAGAACTAATGTTATTGAGCAAGAAAAATACTATTACACAAAACAGAAATAGTTATTTTATTAGGAGGCAAAGAGTGTGAGACATAGAATAGAGGTACCAAGTCTTGAAAAACAGACTCCAGCATTAAACTTGTAAGAATAATAGTTTTACACTGAAATGAATCTTTTAATGCCAGTATCCACCTACTTTATTCCTTTATCAGTAGTCCACGTGTACTAGATGGATGTGTTTGAAACACTATAACTTTATAAAATATAAGTATCTGTAACCATATTTTATTTCTAGAATACTGCAATGTCATTATTAGTGACTGTAGTTTCATTTGTGGCAGAGTAGGAAGAAAAACAAAGAGACACACATGGTAGCAAGAAATAATAGCAAACAACCATCTTTGTTTTAAGGTGGAACCTCAGTTATTGTTTTTAAACACACAAAATTAAACATTCAGAAACAGAGGCTGGGGAAAGGAAATGGGGTGCATTCATGGAGTGCTTTTATAATTAAGTAATTTGGGGGACAGAAGGGTTTTTCTCCTGACTATCAAGTATTGTGTGTGGCTTCGTACTCTACTGGAAAAATTTAAAAAAAAAAAAAAGGAATCCTAATTGGCTCAAGTAACACACATACTGCAATGTCTACACTTCCTAACCTCAGATCTAAGGGCTCCCAGAAGATCCATGGGACTGGAGGGGGGTTGATAAGCTGCCCTGAAGTTGGATGCGAAACGCGGCGGGTATGTGGGTGTGTAGAGAGCATTTCTCTGCCTGCAGTGCGGGCCTTCTCTCTGCCTGTCTCATCCTACCTGGTCCTGAAGGCCCAATTCAAATCCCATCTCCTCTGAGATGCCTACTTCCAGCCACTGCACTCTCCCACCCTCTCCGGACTCAGGAAGCTCTCCTAAACTCCTGGGGATTTTCTCATCCAAATCCTTCATCTGTCCTTTGGCACATTCTGATCTGTTTGTTTTCCCAATATATTGGGTGGTCCTGGAGAGCAGGTCTCATGTGTCTTGTTGCCTTTTTGTTCCCAACATAATACACTATAGTTGGGTCGGGGGAGGGTCTTCTGTGAGTATTTGGTGATTCTGTTGCTTTTTGGGAATGTCTGAGTCTCCAAGGATCTCTTCTGGCACACTTCATAAGATCTAAAAAACTGCCCTAAATATCTCTCCTGTTCACCTTGCTCCCATGTTTAGGTTGACCTCATTAGATTCCACTGATATTCCATATTTCATTGAATGTTTCATGCTTGTTAATCCCATTTGTATTATCCATTTATCTCCTCTGCATTGAGAGTGTTCATGTCTGGATCTGCAGAACAGTATTTCTAAATTATCATAAGATTGTGTGATAAAATGTGTACATTTTAAATAGTGTTTCTCTAGTTTTATTATTGCTAGTATTTCTCTACTGATGAATAATAAATCAGTCTCCTGAATATGCTTTAACTGATGTTTTTAAAAAAACAAGTATTCACATCCAGAAAAATGTTCATCCTCCTCCTTTGATTAAACTGTAATAAAAGTACTGGAGGTATATTATGTGAGTTAACAAGGCTTAGTTAGAAATGTAGAATCCATTCAGTGTATGTACACATGAGTGTGTACCTGTACTTCGTGCATATGTTCTCGCACTTTTTCAGATATTGTTTCTCCACCTGCATTGTAACACCTACCAGGAACTCCTTTGTGTTAAAATTATTTACATAACTGGTTGTCCTTTACCAGACTGGAGATTCCTGAGGGATGGGGTCCAGAGCTTGTTTTTCTTGGAGACTTTCACTGGCTTCAATACACCCAGTGCTTTGCATGTGAAAGATTCACAGTAAATTTTAGCTTAATGTGCATATTAAGCCAAAGAATATTTAGCTTAATTAAGATTAAGAATATTTAATCTTAGGGTTTAGAATATTAAGGGGATGCTCATTGGAGCACTGCAGGTTTGGGCAAGAAAGGCACATGCTTACTGAAACTGGTCCTTCCAGACGGATCGTGGACGTCAGAGAGGTTGGAACTGCTTATCGGCAGGAAAGACATTTCTCGCAACTTGAGAAACATGGAAAATCTTTCCGACACAGACAGTTTTAAAGCAGAGAAGACCTAGAGTCCCAATGGCTGGGACTTGCTTTCCTTGATTAATGCACAGGGAAGATCTCCCCAAATGATTCCTTGAAAGAGCGAGTGGCTCTAAATTGTCCTGGACAGATTTTTCTTTTAGATTAAAGGCCCGGAGCTATGCTTTCTGACTCAGCTCTGCCCTTTGACCAGTTTTCGTGTGCTCAGGTAGCACAGGGGGCCAACCTGGGGCCTTCCGCAGGTGCTGGCAACATCTGTGCATCGGTTAAAGCATCGGGTGGGGTGGTTTCATTTTCTATCAGGTACCTCTGAAACCAATGTCCCAACAAAAGTGGGACCAGAGAATAATCTGTAAGAAGCACAGACTCTGGTTGAGATACCTGGAGATGGGCTCTGAGAACCTCTTTCCTCTACTTTCAACCCCACCTTTTCTCTTCATTGTGGGAGGCCTACATTAAAGACCTAAATTAAATTCAGTTCGTTGGAAATTTTAAAAGACTGCTCTGGCTGCATTGACAGAGTGTTCAGGTCTGGATTTGGGGAACGGCATTTCCAAATTGTCATACAATTGTGTGATAACATTCATTCAATGTTTTAAGTGACATTTCTCTAGTTTTGTTGTTGCTAGCATTTCTCTACTGATGAATAATAAATTAATCTCCTGAGCATGCTTTGATCTGTGATAAAAAAGCAGGTATTCATGTTTAGAAAAAAAATGTGCTTCCTTCTCCTTTGGTTAAACTGTGATAAAAGTGTGACACTTTCTTCCACATAAAGAATGAGCGTCTTTCGAGTTTACCTAATCATGAAAGCCTCATTATTTAGATGGTCTCTGAAACTTTATAAGGCACAGAGAACAAAAGCCCAGCCTCTTTCAAACTAAGGACACTAGCCGAGTACTGTAGAATAACAAATCTTTTCTATTCCTATTTTGTGTATAAGGTTTATATATAAAGGAATTTATACATAAATGGCTTTTATTTTCCTTTTGGAAGAAGAAAGGTTACAAACCCCCTGCAAGGTTCAAATATCCCTTCCTCCTTGAACCCCGCCCTTCTCCTGGGTCTACCCACACCCCCACCCTGTCCCGCTTGTATAAGCTACATGGGATGTTTCCTGGGACACTTGCAGATCTAACACCCTGTGCAGGGGTGCGCACCCCACAGCCCACGGGCCACATGCTCCCCAGGGTGACTATGAATGCAGCCCAACACAAAATTGTAAATTTACTTAAAACGTGATGAGATATTTTGGTGATTACGTGTCACGGTGTATTTAACATGTGGCCCAAGACAACTCTTCTTCTGCCAGTGTGACCCAGAGACGCCAAAAGGTTGGACACCCCTGGTAGAGCGAGTGTTCACTTCCTAGGCTCAAGCACGTAAATCAAGTCCCCTCAATGCATTTCCCCTTACCTCCCACAGGCCTGTGTGGGATACTCTATAATTTTGAAATGCTTGGCAAATTACTGTCCACTTAACATCCACTACATTATATTTAATTGAAGTTTACTGTAGAGATGGAGAAAATAACACACCTATTAGAGTAACTAGCTCCTTGAAGGAATGAAGTTGTGGGTGTCTCTTAACAAATGCTTAGCTTGGAGGAAAACAAAACCAGCTCTCTAGATGCTGTAAGCTACCAGGAGATAAACCTTCCTTTAGATGGTTATAATGTGTGCCTTCGTTCGGGGGTGGGGGGGGGAACCTATTGTGCTTTACAATTACTTATGTACATAGTCCCCTACTTTGCTCCCACCTCCCAGCTCCGCACCGCAAGGTGTAAAGATCATTAATACACAAAAAAGGCTTTTGACGAGAACGGCGCATCTACTTGGTGAATCTACAGAGTTCATGGCACATTTATGACCCTGAAAAATGCAAATGAACAGATAATGACTTTCAATGGAAATTAGGTAAAATGTAACTAGGTCTGTGTTTCTTCCTCCAAAATTCCTTTAGGAATTAGGAAGTTTCCCTCAGCCTCATCTCTGCCAGGTCAGTGACGTTTGTATCACAACCAGTCTCGCCTGGCTGGCTTACCAGCATCCAGGTTCCTGGGCTCCATTTCAGAGGTTCTAATTCTGTGCCTCTGGGGCAGGGCCCAGAACACACCAGTGTAGCACTCCCACCCCAAGGTGACCCTACTACAGGTGGGACTTCTCTTTAAAGAAGCGCACTCTAGGTTCTAAGCCATCTGTTCTTGAACATTAGCAGGCACTAGAATCTGAGCACAGAGAACTTAACCGAGACACAGGCTGCCGGGTCTCACTCTGAGAGTTCCTGATGCAGTAGATCTTGGTGGGGCCTGACAACCTACCTTTCTAACAGGTTCCAAGGTGTTGCTGACTCAGACACCCCACTTTGTGAACCACTGCTCTAAGTTAAATTAATGTGTTTGCTTAACATGACATAAAAAGGCTGTGTATTTCCCAAGCCTTCAGCGACGCTTCAATTAACCCTCACCCACCTTTCCAGTTTCATGGAAACACCTGTTCTGAGGTTCCCTGTCACCCGGCCAACGCAGGTTCCTCGCTACTCCCCAAGGGTTCAGATCTTTATATGTGTATACAGGCCAATGCCTTGGAAAATGGTCTTTTTGAGAAATCTTCCCTGACCTCCCCAAGTCAAAAGAACTATTGCCTCCTCAGCATCCATAGTACTCAGTGTTCAGTGTGGTTTTTACCTCATTGTACACATACCTGTCTTCTCTGACAGATTTTTTGGTCCCCAAGACTAGGTTTCAGACAATTTAGTGTTCTCCCTGAGCCTAGCAGAAAGCAAGCCAGCCAAATTAAAACTGAATTGACCCATAGCCTTCAAAACAATGATTCTCAAGATATGGTCCATGGACTGCTGGGGATACCTAAGACCCTTTCGGAGCTGGAATTACAAGGTCAAAACTATTTTCACTGTGTTGACATTTGTGCTGATGAAAGCCAAAATGACTGAGAGACTTCAGTATAAATAAAGACAGGGCCCACACCCACACGACGTTAATAGACGTGCATGCCCCGGGAAAAATCAATACAGCCAGTTTCACCTAAGAACATCCTTAATGAAGTAGTGAAATTGATTAATTATGAGAAATCATAAACATTGACTGCAAATCCTTTATATTGTATGATAAAATGGGAGTTTCACCTAAACATTTACCTCATTCACAAGTATAACGGCTGTATGTGAAGGGATTAGCCCCGGAACACATATGAAGGACCCATGCTCAGGGACAATGGGGTGGGGACTGACTATGGAAGTAGGCGGGGGGGCTGGGTGGAGGGGAGCAAGGGAGGAAATAATTGGAACAACTGTAAAACATAAAAAGAAAAAAGAAAAAAAACAAGTGTAATGGTTATGAGAAGACAAGCACGTGGGATGGTCTGACACGCAAGCTAAATCAGCTGCTTTTCTTCCCCTGAGAGCGTCAGTTTTATAAAAAAGAAAAAATGACAAATTTTGGTTATTCCAACTTGATATTTGACAGAACTTACCTCAGAAATAAACAACGTGAGCCTGTTGTATCAAGGAAAACGACTGATAGCATTTGTTGCCAATGATAAAATCTGAGCTTTTCCAGAAAAATTAGAAATTGAGAAAATTTACTGCTATGAGTCTGACAGTTCGCCAATACTTGAAGCTTTAATGGTACTAATGGGATGGTTTGATATAGTGCGATAAAGGGCGTCACTACTTAAAAGACCTTGATAGCTGAGAGAACCAACACTTTTGAAATGACCAGTGCATGATGTTTCAGAATCACGCACGCATGACACACCCATTCAAGGTACAATGCAATGGACTGTAATGCCACAGCTCCCAAAACATCACTAATACGGCTTCAGATTCCACATTGCAACTCACTCAGAAGCAATTACTACTTGTGAGCTTCAGTGTTGTTTCCAGGAAGAATATCCATAATAATCTAAATAGGTTATTAAAAGATTTAAAATATTAAAATAGCCTTTCCAACTATATATCCTCATATATGTGTATGTGTATATATATATATATATATATATATATGGCTAGCTTCTCTTCATATACTTCAATCAAAGGAACATACCACAACAGATTGAAATCAGAGGCAAATATGAAAATCCAGCTGTTTTCTATTAATCCAGATTTAAAAGAAACTTACAAAAATGTAAAACAATGCCATTTCTCACACCACGGTTTTGTTTTGGAAAATATAATTTTCTATAAAAACATTATGTTAGCATGTAACAGATTTTTATTGTTATTTCAGAAGAATTAATATGTAAACATCTTTATATTTTCTTTTAAAATTCCTAATGTGCTAAATATCTTCACACATAAATAAAGGCTTTCGGGAGTCCTCAGTACTCTTAAGAGTGTGAAAGGGCCTGTGACTTAACTGTTTGAGAACTGCCACTTTAACCTCTCCGGAAAGCAAGAATGGCGGAAAGACAGACAGACTGGCCTCAGCCGCCCTGCAAGGCGGCCCTCCCCGACCGGGCAGCAGTGCGGCTGCACTCATCGCTGCCCTGGGGGTGTCTGAGCAGGGGAGGCGTCCTCCGCTCTTGCTGGTGCGGAGTGGCTCGCCCACTCAGGCACCCTTCTCCCTTCATTCTGTTGAAAACTGCAATATTTAACTCATTGTGTTCCCATTACCGAAGGAGTTGGCACTGCATGTCTTTGTCTCACTGAGGAACGAAAGGTGATGTTTTCTAATAAAGTCAAGCCCCAGCTAACTCGCGAGGCAGACAGAGCTCTCTGGAGACCTGGCATTGCCACGTAGAAAGGCAGATACTTCCTGGGTGTAGGTGCACCCGAAGCCCTTGCCCTAGGGGCAGAGATTTATGTAGGACATGGATGTGGTATTTCTCAAGCCAGCAGAGGGAGTGGATGGGATCTTTCATAAAAAGTCTCACAATATTTCCCTGGACCTTGTCTTAACTTGCATATCCAGCATTTGCTTAGGTACCCTAGGAGGGAGAAAAAGAGGGAGGGGAAACACATGGAAAGACACAAGGAAAGAAAACACCAGAGGGGAGGGAGGAAGGAGCGAGGAGAGCAAAAAGGAGCGAGGAAGGGTGAGGGGCCTTAATTGAATATAGTCTCTGTGAGTTAGGCACTGTGTCATGTGCTTTCTCACACAAGTGGAGATTCGGGTGCAAAAGTGTTACATTATTTTCCCATTACCACATCCCTGGTAAGGGGTGGAGTCAGATTGTCTCTCTCCATAGCACATATTCTTTCTCGCCATACTATATTGTCTCTGCTCAAAATGCTTACCAAATCCTACTTAATGGGGATAAAACAGAACAACTTCCATAGTTAATGCAAGTCTTCAAATACTTTTACCATCTAGGGTACAGATTTATGTGTATCACCTAAAACAGATGCATACCCCTTAAAAATACATAGCAAAGACAGAATTGTCTACTATTAAGTAAAATTGTGCTAGATGGTCTCTGATATTCAATAATTTTTAGTAATCTTAAAATCTATAATGTTCCATAATTTTTAATAATTTTATGAAGTGGTAACATCTATTGAAAGGAGGTTAAATGAGTCAATTTTTTGTTTGTACTACATAAGATTTCAAATAATTTTATAGAAAGTATTTTTATTATATTTTTTCATTACTGTTTATTCCCCTTACACTTCCCTCTCCCCTGCAATCACCACACTGTTGTCCACGTCCATGAGTCCTTTTTCCATTTTGCTTGATCCCTCCGCCCCCTAACCACGCACCCCAGGTCAGTCAACCTGCTCTCTATCTGTGAGTCTGTGTCTCTTTGGCTTGTTAGTTCAGTTGTTCATTAGATTCCACATATGGGAGAAATCATATGGTATTTGTCTTTCTCTGGCTGCCTTATTTCAGTTAGTATAATGTTCTCCAGGTCCATCCATGCTGCCGCAAAAGGTAATATTTTCTTCTTTTTCATGGCCATTCCATAAAAAAGTATTCCATTGTGTAAATGTCCTATAGCTATTTTATCCACTCATCCACTGATGGACACTTGAGCTGCTTCTATATCTTAGCAATTGTAAATAACGCTACAATGAATATAGGGGTGCTTTTGTGTTTTCAAATTAGTGTTGCGGGTTTCTTCAGATACCTTCCCAGAGGTGGGGTTGCTGGGTCAAAGGGAGATCCACTTTAGTTTTTTGAGGAAGCCCCATACAGCTTCCCGCAGTGGCCCACTAACCTGAATTCCCACCAACAGTGCAAAAGAGTTTCCCTTTTTCCACATCCTCGCCAGCACTTGTTGATTGTTGGTTTATTGGTGATAGCCATTCAGACAGGTGTGAAGTGATATCTCAATGTGGTTTTAATTTTTATTCCTCATGATTAATGATGTTGAGCATCTTTTCATACGTCCATTGGCCATCTGTATGTCCTCTACGGTGAAACATCTATCCAGATCGTTTGCCCATTTTTCAATTGGATTGTTTTCTTGGTGTTGAGTTTTATAAGTTCTTTATAAATTTTGGATATTAACCCCTTATGGGAGTTATTGGTGAATGTGTTCTCTTTATTTTGTTGATGGTTTCCTTTGATGTGCAAAAACTGTTTAGCCTGGTGTAGTCCTATGTTTAGTTTTTCTTTTGTTTTCCTTGCCTTCAGAGATATAAAATATTACCATGAGCAGTGTCTGAGATTTTGCTACCTATGTTTTCTTCTAGGATTTTTATGGTTTTGTGTCTAACATTTAAGTCTTTAATTCATTTTGAATTTATTCTTGCTTGTGACATAAGAAGGTGGTCTAGTTTCATTTTTCCACATATATCTGTCCAATTCCCCCAAAACCATGTATTGAATAAACTGTCTTTAACCCATTATATGTGCTTGCTTCCTCTGTCAAATATTAATTGACTATAAAGGTGTTTATTTCTGGGCTCTCTATTATGGCCCATTGATTTTTGTGTTTGTTTTTATGCCAGTATCATGCCGTTTTGATTACTATGGCCTTGCAGCATACTTATATATTAGGTAGAATGATTCCTCCAACTTTGTCCCTCTTTCTCAAGATCACTGTTGCTGTTTGGGCTTTTTGTCATTCCATATAAATTTTTGAAATATTTGACCTATGAAATATGTCACTGATATCTTGATAGGAATTGCATTGAATCTATAGATTGCTTTGGGTAGTATGGACATTTTAATGATTTTAATTCTTCCTATCTATGAATGTGTTAGGTGCTTCCACTTATTTATATCTTTAGTTTCTTTCCTCACTGTCTTATAATTTTCCAAGTATGGGTCTTTTACATCCTTGGTTAGATTTATTCCTAGGTATATCATTCTTTTTGATGCAATTGTGAATGGGATTGTTTTCTTAATTTCCCTTTCTGGTAGTTCATTATTGGCATATAAAAATGCAACTGTTTTCTGAATATTACTTTTGTATCCTGCTACTGTACTGAATTCATTTATCAGTTCTAATAGTATTTTTGTTTGTTTGTTTGTTTGTTTTTGAGTAGAATCTTTAGGGTTCTCTCTATATAGCATCATGTCATCTGTAAATAAGGACAGCTATACCTCTTTCTTTCCAATTTGGTTGCCTTTTATTTCCTCTTGTCTGATTGCTGTGGGTAGGACTTTCAGTACTATGTTGGATACAAGTGGTGAAAGTGGACAGCCCTGTCTTGTTCCTGATATTAAGGGAAATGCTTTAGGTTTTTGTGCATTGAGTATGATGTTAGCTGTGCATTTGTCATATATGATTGTTATTATGTTGATATATGTTTCCTCTATTCCCACTTTGCTGAGAATTTTTAGCATAAATGAGTGCTGGATTTTGTCAAATGCCTTTTTGGCATCTTTTGATATAGTCATATGACTTTTACCCTTCATTTTGCCAATGTGGTGTATCACATTAACTGATTGGCAAATATTGAACCATCCTTGCATCCCAAGAATAAATCTCACTTGATCATGGTGTATGTTCTTTTTAATGTATTGCTGCATACAGTTTGCTAATATTTTGTTGAGGATTTTTACATCTATGTTTATCAGAGATATTGGCCTATAATTTTTTTTCTTTGTAGTGTCTTTATCTTTTTTTTTTTTTTGTAATTAGGACAATGCTGGCCTCATAAAATGAGTTTGTGAGTTTTTACTCCTCTTGAATTTTTTGGAGGAGTTAGAGGAGGATAAGTGTTCATTCTTTTTCGAATGTTTGGTAAAATTTACTGTGAAGCCATCTGGTTTAGGACTTTTGTTTTTTGGGAGTTTTTTGATTACTGTTTCAATTTCATTGGTTGTAATCAGTATTTTCAGACTTTCTGGTTCTTCTTGATTCAGTCATGTATGTTTCTAGGAATTTATCCATTCCTTCCATATTCTTATTTTTTGATATATAATCATTTGTTATATTTTCTTAAAATTTTGGTCCTCTCTCCTTTTTTCTTGATGAGTCTAAAAAGCTTTATCAATCTTGTTCATTTTTTCCAAGAATTAACTCTTAGTTTCATTAATTTTTTATTGTTTTTTAGACTCCATTTTGTTTATTTTCACTCTGATCCTTATTATTTCCTTCCTTCTACTCACTTTGGGCTTTGCTGTTCTTTTTCTAGTTTCTTTAGCTGTAAGGTTAAATTGTTTATTTCAGATTTTTCTTGTTTCTTGAGGTAGGCCTATATCACTATGAATTTCCTTCTTAGGACTGCTTTCTTTGTGTCCCATAGATTTTAGGTAGTTGTGTTTCCATTTTCATTTGTCTCAAGGTATCTTTTGATTTCTTTCTCCCAGTCTTGTTAGGGTGGTCTTATAGAGTTGCTGTCCTATAGGGCTCCATGGCACAGTTACCCTGATTCCCTGATCCGGGTGTTCCAAGAGTGGCTTTTGTGCGGGTTATGTGAGCTCTCCTGATGTGACTGATTCTTGATCACTGTTGGCCTAATCATGGGCAGGGTTGACCCTCACGTTGGTTGCCGTTGAGGATTTGACCCTACCGCAGAGTACAAGCTACTGTGTGGGGTCTGACCCAAGGAGATGGAATTTGCTTCAGCGGGGTCTGGTGCCTACTGAGATCTTCTTTTGGGCGTGTTACTGTGAAGCTAATCGGGTTGTGTTCTGATGTGTTTTGAAGCCAGCTTCTGGGTATGTTGGTTCTGGGACCTCTTAGGAGGGACTCCAGTACAAGCCAAAGTCAGACACTGTCTGTGACTGGCCCAGGACGACCTGTTAGGAGCTACTAAGGGATCTACATTTGGTAGTTGCCTGTGCCGGGCCTGGGTTTTTTGTGGGAGGAGCCAAGCTAAGCACCAAGGCTGGCTTCCACCATTACTGGGCCTGGGCCAGGTCAGAAAAAGACCCAAAGACCCCCAAGGTCCACTGCTGCCATTAGGTTCAGCCTGTGAAAGGGCCTCAGGCAGTGAGAGTTGTGTGAGACATGATCTGACCAGACTGGGAAGACTGGTGTTCAACAGGTTTATACAGATTCAAGCTCGGCACCAGTGCTGAGGGAGAGGTCACTCAGCAGAAGAATCAAGGATCACCAAGGCCAGCCAGCACTTGCCTGGGACCTTCAGAACTTTGCAGCAGTCTGGCAAGGCATTGAGACCCCTCACTCCTCTAGGGGGAATTCTTCAGCTGAGATATTCTTCTGGCTTTTCAACCATTGCACATTGGTATGGCACCAGATATTTCCTCTCTCTACCCTTCCTACCAGTCTTTATATGGGTTCTTCTGTAGGTCCTTCACTATAAGACTCCTGTTCAGCTAATCTTCAGATGGTTATTCAGATTGATTGTTCTCTAACTTAGCTGTAGTTTTGATATAACCCTGGAAAGAGGTGAGTATAACTTCTGCCTTCTCTGCCATCATCTTGGGTCCCTTCAAAAGCTTCACATTCTTTATAGCCACTCTGTAATGTATCTCTCTTTCACTGCTTAGATTATTGGTTTATTATAAAGGATATAACGCAGGAACAGCTAGATAAAGAGATGCATAGGGCAAGTTATGGGGAAAGTGTTCAAAGCTTCAGTGTTCTCTCTAGGCAGACCACTCTCCGAGCACCTCCACATTTTCACCAACCTGAATGTTCCACTGTTATACCTATTTTATACCCATTGTCTAGATATCACTGAGGCACAGAGAGGTTAAGTAATTGCTTAATATCCCAAAGTGAATAAATGGACCTGTGATTCCAATGAGGCCATTTGGCTTCAGAGCCTGTGCCCCTAAACAAGGGAATCTATCTATTAGTGAAAGTAAAACTCAAAAGAGACACTTGGCAGCATACATGTGTGTGTGCATGCTTTTGTGTACACGCACATATTTAGATTAAAAAACAGGAAGACACAATGTTACTGGTATAGAGCCATTCAAAATGTCAATGTCATGGAAGGCAGGGTGATTAGTCTAGACTAAAGAGGCATGACAATCAAATGCAAAAGATGACTCTTCAATGAATGCTGGTCAGGAAAAAATGCACGTAAGCTATAAAGGACATTTGGGGGTAGTTTTGGAAATTTGGATATGGACTGTACATTCGGTGATACTATTGTCTCAATGTTAAATTTCTTGAATGTCATTAGACTATTGTGGTTACACAGGAGAGTGATTATGTTCATCGATGATGCAAGCTAAAGCATTTAAGGATAGATGTCTTGTGCTACGTGCAACTTTTTATATTGCAGGGGGGCAGAATATATTATACACACACAGTGAAAGATAGAACAGTAATACATACATACGTTTGTATATAAATATATTCATATATACGGGTTTTATTTCTCACTTTGTGTGTGTACATATATATGCATATATGTATGCATATCTCTTCCTATATTTCTACATAAAAATATACAGAAGAGAGATTTGCATACATGTATATATACATACACATGGAATGAGAGATAAAGAAAATATAACAAATGATAAATAATTGTGCATGTGTGAAGACATCTTTCTCTTCCTAAAATCCAGGAAGTAGTCCCCTCTTAGCTATTTACATTCTGAAACTTACCCTGGCCACTCACATACAAACTTGAATATCTATTCTTGCAAAATAGCTCATTTTAAGTTCAAAATAAATTCCTTCTTTGAGCTTCTAAGCTCCCTCTTCTCCTGACTGCCTTCCCCCACCACCACAGTTAATTTTTTTTTATAGCTTATCTCTCTTTAACACCACATTTTTTCCATATCTCATTCTGGATGAGTCAATCCTTTCTGACACAGAAAGGGTTTGCTTAATCTTGACTGCTTTGCTTACTAAGCTGGCATTTACTGGGGATTATATGTCCCTTGGATTCACTGCAGGGGATGCTCCGCAATGCCTTAGGGATTTATGAAATTCCCCTGGATCTGTAGTAGATACTGAAGCAACATTTAATGAAAGATCCACCTTTTTCAATATTATTATATTTGTGTTTTAGTCTCTCACATTTTATTGGCTTATTACTAACAGGAAAAAAATTAGTTTCTGAATTGGATATATCATGACTTTGTCTTGGAAATTGTTTTCTGGCTCGAAGCATTTTTCTAGAATCTCTAATGAGAAACTTTCATAGAAATGAAGATATTCATAATCACCACCTTGAGTAACTTGGTAGAATCTCACATGTGCATCTCAAAGAAAATTAATGTCATTACACCTATGTGTGCTGAGAAGTAAAGTTAAGTCCTTTATGAGACCTAACAGTGATTTTTCAAAATGTAGTCACTTTGTTTCTCTAACTAGTCAACAGTAACGAAAAAAAAACACACGTGTCTCTTCATCTCTTATTATCTCTGAATTTTATTTTTGTCCTTTGCAGATGGCCATGGTGAATTCTGGTCTCATCTGATGAGCTGGTATTTTCTTTCCTCGATTCATTTGACATTAGTTTCTTTGAGATATTATAAAAGGAACGAGGTAGAAGATGGGAGGTATGAGAGAGGACAAGCCATAGCAAGTGAGCTGGGTTTTCTAAATGTGTGGAGAGGGAAATAGGACATACCAGGCATCACAGTCACAAGTATACGCAAAAGGCAACGTGAGTGAGTGAAGCAAGCCTGGGTATAAAAAACTACTTTCCATTTAACAATTATAATTTTCCCACGTATTCCCCTAGAAACATATGGTAACATCAGTTTAATTGCTGTTTTTTCACTTTTAAGAGCAACTTGGCACAGAAAAATTATTTGTAGTCTAAGGAAAACAATGCAAGTAAATAATAATGGAAACTGACATGGGGCCTCAGGGTCAGGGAGATAACAGGGAGGAGAGAAGACTGGCCAACTGGAGAGACCAGGCTCCACGGCCACTCGGTAAAAGTGAGCCATTGACAGGTGGGAATGTGAGTTCCATGGAAACAGTATTTTTCAAGAAAAAATGCAAACATAGGTTTTATAGCAAATTACTCCAAATTTTGAAAAAAGTCTATGAGCTGTATTCAATTTTAATGCTAAGGCTGTCATTTAAGGCCTCTGCTTTATGTATACATGAAGTGACATTGTATCAGACATTGAAACTTAAACTATGCAATTAGCCAAAATTGTAACAACAGCATGGAGATCTAACATTATGAAAAGTGCTATTTCTTGGAAGAATTGTGTAGTTGATGAAGATAGCCGTAGACTCCTTCCAAGAAAGGTGTTTTATGACAAGAGTAAACAGCAGAAGTTTTCTGAGCAGACCCACTCTCTGGTGGGAGTGTAAACTCCCATGACGATCAAGGTCCTGTGGCCTTCTTAATTCAGGAAGAGAATAAGCCAACTGACTCAAGCAAAGGAGTAACCCCCACTTAGCCTGAGAGCATCTATCAACACCAGTTTAAATGCTTGCATGAGAGAAGGCAGGTGGTACAACTTGTCAAGTGACTGTCGTTGGCACCAATTTGATGCCAACAGTAATCAAATTCCCAATTTGGTGAAGAAGAAAACTTTATTCAGTGCAAAACAGCTCAACTGTGATACAGCAAGGCTGTAAGGCAGCCCTGGGGTCAGATCTCTGTTCCACTGCGCTCCAGCAAGACATCTTCAGTGTTTCAGCTCAGGCAGGGAGGTGCTGTCTTCAATCTTCTGTGGAAACGAAAAGTCTGAGCTCCTAGTCCGAGGGGAACTGACTTATAGGGACGGAGGTCTGCACCCCTGATCCCTGACTGATCATCCTCATGCAAATGAGGACCCAAGTCCTCGCAGTTTGATTGGTCTAAAACATGCTGTCCTGACTGATCAGAATGGAGCCACTCTGGTGGATTGGGGTTGCACTGCTCTGATTGGATGCGGAAAGCCTCAGTCCTGTTGGTTGAAATAGGATTCCAGGATCTCTTTTATAAGTGCTGGCCCAGATGGCAGGCACACAATGCAGGTAGGCAGCTCAGTGCAAACTTCTCGAAGTGCAGTCGGTGTGAGGGGCCCCTGTGTAATAATGGCTGCTAGGTTCTGTTTTTCAAAATTTGGGCCTGGTTCGCCATCAGGGGCCCCGTTTAGTAGGTATCTTCTTTGTCAGGGTTTGTAGAGCACACAACACAAATCACTTCGTCCCAAAGGTAGGATGCCCGCCATGAATCCCCACGGGCAGCGCTAAGTCTACCTTATTATATAAACAACCAGTGATGTTGTTTGCCTTTCAGTCTGAGTGCAGCGTGATGTGTTTGCCTTGGCAACCACATCCTGCCCACAAAAGAAGCCCTGGCACGTATGACTTCTGTGAATTGCCTTCCTTGGCAGCAGGGAAAGTGAAGGGGCAAAAGGGAGAGCGCCATGCCCTTTGGCCAGCTGACCTCTTTCCCCAGTTATAAATTCCGAGATGGAAATTCTCTATACTCGCCGTGTTCCTCCCACGTGGGGCTAGAGTTGGTTTCACGATTTCAACCAACAAAGTAAGCCCACACGTGTGGGACAGTGCCTGAGAAGGGCTGCGTGAAGCCACTGGTCACAGTTTCTTTGACAGGAACTGGTGAACAGCCAGCCTACCAAGTGTCCCCCCTGTGACTCCATCCCGCTCAGCCCCACTGGTGGCTTTTCTCACTCCGCAAGGAAGCAGCTAGTTCAGTGCACCATATATTGGACAGAGAGAATCTACCTTCCCTTTAACATTAAAGAGAAAAAGAAAGGACAGTAGATAAAATGATCGTTTCCTGGCTTTTTTCTCTTCTCTCTCTTTCTAGTTAGGTGGCCGGAGGCGCTGATGATTTATTCAGAGTAGGAGCGACAAGATTCCAGTGCCTCCAATGCTCTGTGCACCCCTCCTCCTGCCTCTGCTCCCACAGCCCCACCTGCTGCCTCAAGGAAATGCCTCGGGACCTGGGGAACCTGACTCATTTGGGTGGATAACTATCATAGACAGAAGCAGGGACTGAGCAGGGTGGCTCTGTGATCCCAGCCTGAGAAAACAGCTGGAACGGAGGAAGGACAGTTAAGAAAAATAAATACAATTGTTTCTCACTCCATCCTCTCTCTCCCCTCTGCTCTCCTCACCTCACCTCTCTTCCCCTGCCCTCCTCTCCCCTCCTTTCTCCTTTCCTCCTTCCCCTTCTCTTCCTCACTCTCCCTCTCTCTCTCTCTGCCACTATCTATCTTCTTGCTTTCTCTCTCTTCTCCCTACTCAAGCAATTGAAGATCAATGTCTTTATAATGTCAAAGGGGGAAAACAGCCTTTGGGGAGTGTGTTTTCACTTCCCAAATGGCCCATCCTGACCCCTCTGGTCCCTGAGAACTGGTGGGGATTTTGTTTTGGTTTGGTGTTTGCTTAAGCCAGTGTCTACCCATAGCCACAGGCTGCCTTGAGGCACAATTAAATGGAGGTCCGCAGCGCCGACAGCCTGAGCTGGGAACATAGTTCACAAAACTCCCAAGTATCCCTTGGTGACATGAGGCTGAAGAAGGGCAGCGGTGCGCAGAGCACGGGTGTGCCTGCACAGCCGTCATGCACTGAGAGTCTCTGTTAGGCTCTAGCAAAGACCTTCAGGTCAAGGAAGCAGTCTGCGTTACAACTTCTAGGTGAAAATAATGGGAATCATTGTTGCTCTGGAAAGCTGGGAAAAGGCCCTAGAGTCACGTCTTTCCACGTCTTCCCGTAGGAAGTATAAGAAAAGAAGAGAATAAACGACAAGCAAGAAGAGAGGGAGGCTTGGAGGAAGTTCTTGCAGCTCACGCTTCCAAGCTGAAAACAATAGCATTAAATGATAATAAAGATAATGCTTAAGAAAATCACTTTGAACGGGTCCCCCTAGCGTTTTTGGTTTTTTGAACTGTATTGAAGGCAGCTAGCAGGCCAGGTGTGCCTGGGAAGGCTGTGTTCCATGCTGAGATGCAGATGGAAAAGCAAGCCCACCCTGACGCTCAGAAAGCAGGGGATCTGGCAGGTAGATGCTGCTACCGAAGCCATTTGGTAGCCAGTCTCTCAGGCACAGTTGGCATCTTGCTTTCAGATGTTTACAAAGGATCAGGTTCCCTTAGGTTGGGAGAGGAGACCAGGCTGGAGGCCTCCATCCCATAACCTGTGTTGCCAGCGTCTAACAGCAATCTCTAACCGGGGAGCCACAGGAGTTTTTCCAAACGCGCAGTACCTGACTGTTTTGTCAGGGGCACTGGCCTCTTTTCCTTAAGATTGTCAAATTTAAAAAAAATGACAACAACCAACATAACACAATAGCCATCCAGTGTGAATAAATCAAAGTTATAGTTGTTTTTTGTGTGTCAGATTAGTAAAAGTTTCGGTGTGCTGCAGAATTTTAGTAATTAGTGTATGTGTGCCATGAGATAAAAAAGATTGAAAACCACAGGTCTAACAGTTGTTAGACTCACAGAGGCACTATAATGTCATGGGCTTGTCTGGCCAGGGCCCAGTTTTGTGACCTCCCTGGAAAAGCCTTCCTTTTTCTGGCCCTTGACCTCCTAGTCTCTGAAGTAAGAAAATGGCCCCGTGATTGTCAAACATCACAACCTAGAGAGAAAAATACATTTTACGTCAGTGCCCAATATAAATTTAATTCCTATATTTTATTTTCTTTTAATTTGATAATTATAATATCTATATCAAATAACTGAAGTGAAATATTTATAAAACAGTATTTGTCCTTACTACCTGCAATATAGTCCCACCTTTCTCTCTCCCTTATTGCTGGTCATGACACATTAAATTAACTTCGTGACCCGCTAAATGTGTCAAAAACCACAGCTTATGCCCTGGCCAGGTAGTTCATTTGGCTGTAGCACTGTCCTGTGCACCCAAAGGTTGCCGTTCAATCCTGTGCACGTAACTAGGTTGCAAGTTTGATCCCTGGTTGGGGAGTGCAGGAGAGGCAATCCATCTATGGTTTTCTCTCACATCTCTCTCTCTCTCTCTCTCCCCCCACCCCCGGCCCCTGTTCCAGATACACATAATGCAATTTCCAGCCCTTGAACATAATGATTGACAGGTCAATGGTAATACTAACTGTAAAGGTTACCGCATTCTTGGGGCTTTTCTAAGTGCTTTTACTTGAATCATCTTATTTAATATGAAAGCAGACCTGTGAGGCAGGTACAACTATTATCCCCAGTTAATAAATGAAGACAAGAGAAACCAGCATCTCAGTAATTTGCCCAAGTAAACTGTGGAGCCAGGCACCCCAACTGGCTTGTCTGACTCCAGGCCTCATATTGCTC